>NCQV01090798.1:0-26372 GCA_002740545.1 Lophocereus schottii | reverse complement strand
TCAGGGCTTATGCCCATCAATTATCAAGGTTTATGCCGACCAATATACCCGCGCGCGGCGTCAACTCAGGCTTCTCGATCGGCCTGGGGGGTGAGCACCTAAAGTATGATCGTTTCAAGATGTACATCGACCAAGGGGTCCACTTTGAGATAAGAATCAGCAAATCAATTTTACTTACATATTCTCTCTCCAGTTTACAAAACAAAATGTTTTAAAATGCGGCCGGCCCAACCAATTCAACATAAAAGTTATTTTACTGCATAGGGATGTACGTGTTGAGTTTCGGCTCATCATTCGAATGTTTCTATGTTTTCTGTTTAGGTATGGGAACCCTTGAACAATTGACCTCTGAATAAGCCAGAAGAGAGCAAGAAATGAGCAAGAGTGGAAATTTTTAGGCATCAGCTAGCCAAATGCTCATAGTGATGATAGGGTATCATCTTGGAGATTGCTTGTAGTTATTCTTTTGAAAATTTGGAGTTGATAATGTTTAGGATTGGTATGTCAAGTCATTATATGTATTATGAACCACATGGGTAGATAGATGTTGAATTTAGATATTTCCCAAGTCTAATAAATTAGGTAGCCTTGTTCCAGCACGGAATGACGGTAATACCTCCAATCAAAGGCTTTTACTGTAAATCAATAGTGAGTAGGCGATTAAGTTACAGTAATCAGATATTAACAATTGGGGGCGTTACATACTTCAATGCATACGACCCTTCGACGCAGCGCTACTCTATCTCACCTTCAGTGATGGCACATAGCCACCCGAAGTCGACTGCCAAGCGCCCAGGCCGACATGTTCAGAGTTGTTCTTCAATTTCAATAGTTTGAGGGTTCCACACATCGCCTTTTCCTTTGCAGATTTGCGAAAGTCCCGGGCATTGTATGTCTTACTCAGTCTCTTTGTGAATTGGAACTTATGAAATATACACTTGTTAATCATTTTATCTTCAATTTTTAAGTCAAATCATATAGCTTATAGATATAGTATTGATTTGTTGGGATTTTATGTGATGGAGCTAGTAATATGCAAGATCACATGGCTTAGAAGTTTAATTATGCAGGATTTTTCATACACATGTTATATTCATTACTTTGCTTATCAACTTCAGTCAACCAATGATGTTGTGAAGGATTACGATGGTACTTAATTAATGATATCTTTGCAATCATTCGTGTTACGGTAAATGTAGTTGGGGGTTCTTATAGATGTAGATATTAACTTAGAGAACCAAAATTGAGGGCGGGGGGACGGGAGAAACATCGCATATGGGAGAATGTCAAACTAGTTAGGCAGGTTAAATCAAGAGCTAGGACTAGCTGGACATATGATACTCGTATATTAGGGATCTCATTTAAAGTATTTGTGAATATTCTGGTCGTGTCTTAGTCAGTGGTATGCCTATGTGCTTGATGCAACTAAAGATTATGGAAATCATTCATAAAAGAGATTCAAGGCCAAAAGTATTTTAGATGGCATACAGATTAAACATTTGAGTTTGTTTTCTTTATAAGATGAAACTGATGTTGGACATTACAAATACACTAAGTTAAGTTTTGGCATAGGAGGGATCAAGATATTGTCAACATTGTACCATCGCTTAGTATGTATAACAGAGAGACAGTTCTAGATAACAAGGTATGGAAGATGAAATTTTTTGATTGAAAGTTTGCATTCATTTTGTGAAAAACATGCTATTGAATTCACATGATAGACAGGCTCTATAATATTTAGGGATATGAAGGCAAACATAGGACCCCAACATTAACAAATGAGCACTATCGTGTTGATGTGTTCGACATAGTCTATGATTGGTATACAAATGCAAGAGCTCAATCGTAACTCTATTGACTCATTTTCTGGTTTTAATAAAGGCAAAATTACTTAGAATATCAAAATTGTATGTAGATGATTTTTGATGAGTTGGTCATTGAGAATAACTTTAAAGGGTCCTAGTGAGTTCTCAAGTAGTTAGCTTAGACAGTGAAGTACATGTGTTTTCCTCGCCTGCCTTTACTTGTGAGGCAAACTTTGCTTTTACTGAACTCCGCTGCAACCATTGAGAAAATATTCTCTGCGATGAAGTATATCAAAATAAATTTACGCCATATTATATAAGTTTTTAAATATCTTTTCATTACTTACTTTGAGAATGACTTTTCTAAAATATATCAAACGAACCATGCTTTGTTTTCAAAACTTGAAATCCTCGTTGACCGAGGACAATTATATTTGTTGTATTAGTTGTGTAACCCCTTTGTTATGACTAGTTTTGAATTTGCAAATCACATACATATTATTCCGGACCATGTCTGATTTTAATTCTAGTTACATCATTATTGGTCATGATAAAGAAAAATCTAAACTTATATCACAATAACCTCAATATATAATTGACATTCAAGCCGAATAATAGATTTTTAGTACAAACTAAAGAAAAACACTATATATGCCCTTAGAACATATGCAATTGTGATCCACAATTTTGGATCATAGTTGGGGGCTTACATCCTCCACATTATCTCATAAGCCAACTTTTTCTCTCTCCTCTGCATTCTATGGATTACCAACTTAGACCCCACTACTACCATATAATTGAGTTTTAGACTTTTAAAGGTACACTTGGCAAAGAGAGAGAGAGAGAGAGAGAGAGAGAGAGAGAGAACGTGTGGGGGACATGATCGTATGGTGGACTGTATAGGGCGAGCGAAAAGAATCACTGATACATGGTATTGTTTGGACCGTGAGTTAAATTTTTGGTTGGCGAGCCTTGCATTGTAGGTGCTCTTAAGAATTTCAATATCAAGCTAAAATCCACGCACATCACTTCATAAAGGGAGAAAAAGAGAGGGGGGGGGAGGGAAGTAAAAAACCCACTTTGGGATTTGTAGTGAAATTGTCCTTTAGTAGATGAGGACTTAAACTGGTAGTCACACGAAAAGACAAGAACCCAAAGACCTTGCTTCCTTATCATTTCTCAAAGTGGGAAAGTTAAGTAAGTCACACGAAAAATAAAGATGACTGTAAAAAACCAGAGAAGCAACGAACTCAACACAATTTCCGATTATGAATGAGGTTAAAGCCAGCCTGAGGTTGCTTATGGTTAGGTTATAGGTGGGCAGCTCTATGACTGACAATAGCAAATAGGATTTGCTTGGCTGCTTTCATCAAGAATTTATCACCAACAACAACAAAACAACAAAATTCTGCAGCTTTTGCTTTCAATTCATGCATTTTCTAGCTACTCTTCTCTTATTTGGTTGGTCGTCCTTTTAGTAATTATTGGGAACATGCAAAATTATATATTTTTCAAAGTCTGAGATCTAAGTGCCCATTTGGATCACTTCTTTTTAATTTCCATTTAAAAAGTAAAAGCTTTGTGTTTTGGGCATCCAAAAAATTTACTCGAAAAGTCAGTCCAATTGCTTGGCTTAAAGTGGATATATACAGCAGCAAGCAAACCAAAACACCATGCATAAGTCTATGCAAAATAAGATGGTCATTTCAGAAGAAGCCTTTGCCATTAGCCAAAACCAAGATTCAAAGTTTCAGCTTCGTTTTCCAATGCGTGAAAATTGCCCATCCATTGTAGATAGAATGATCTTTCTACCACTAAAGTGTGTACCACTCCATGGTAATCTGTACAACAACAACAACTGATCCTCCTCCTCCCAATATGGATCCTCTTTTTACAGCATTTGAGAAGATTCAGTCGTAAATAATTTTACTTTTACATACACTTATGCCAGTATAAAGATCGATTCTAAGAGATCCACATAAAAAGTCTATGGTAATTTATCAAAAAGAAAAAGAAAAAGAAAAGGATATGCTTCACAAATTAGAACATTCCTTCAGGATTGGGTCCATTTTCACTTCGGGAGTGGTTAGTTATTGGCTTTTTCATTGACTTTTTCATATAAAATGATTTTTTGGAGGCTTTTGGTTGTTTTGACCTGATCAAAAAAATTAATTTGATATTTGGTAAATAACTTTTTGTAATGGCTGTTGTAGCCCAAAAAATTAATTTTAAAAAGTTAAGATGAGTAACTTTTTGTAAATGGCTATTTGTATAAATGACAAAAATACCCAATGTTTTATAAAAATTACAAGACATGCCATTAGTGAAATTAAAAATTCTAATTCTAGTCATTTAAAATTACAATGCATACCATGAGTAGTTAAGATGAGTAGATTTTTGGATTAATTTTAAGTTAGTAGTGACATCTGATATTACATTTATTTGAATATAATTTTATGAAGATCAAATAATTTGAAATTCAAAAAAATTTTAATTTATAAAAGACAAGAAAAAGATCTTTAAAAGATTAAATTNGATAAAAAAATCATATAAATTTCAATTCACAACCAAAAAACAAATCCTTCAAAGAATAATAAAATAAGGTTGTAAGACTTAGGTATCACATGAATACATATAAATTGAAAAGAAAGAAGACAAGTAATGAATACAAAATACGTAGAATTACTATGAAAATAAGGTTCCAAGCATTAAATTAATTTTTACATATGATATAAATTTAATTATTTTTGAAAAAAAATAAAATGGCCAATAAATAAAAAATTATATTAAATTACAAAGTAATGTAGAGAAAGGGTATAAATGAAATTTGTAACAAATAACCTTTTCAGAAACAATTTATTTTACCAAACATTTTTTCTAGAAACAACTTATTCGAACAGTTAATGTAAACAGTCAATTTAAACAGGTAATATCAAACAGTTAATAAAAACATCTTACAGCTAACGGCTAACGACTGATTGCTAAACAAGACCTTCATCTTTTCCTTGAATTCTTGAGTTATTTAAGACTGAATGACTAATAATCAAGTAAAGTCATTAAAATATCGATGAGCCATCCCCTTTATAACTTTGAGACAATGTCATTTAGCGGGAAACGCAACACAAATGCCGTTTACTTAGAGCTACAATGAGGATTTAATTTTAGGTTAGATCATATTTTGTATGCATATTTCACAGTTCAAATTAATCAATACATTTTAAATTGGTCATATTTCAGCCACTTAACATAATAATCCAGCCATCCAAGCAAACATCAGAGTAAAGTCCAACCATATGGTAACAAAGCAATTAAAAATTTACAAAGTTTCATACTGCTTGCGATTGACATATGGAAGATCGTCCTCCAATTGGCTCCAAGAAATTTAGGGCTTTCAATTATCCTACTAAGTTACTTCCAATAAAAAACGTTTGTGTTCAAGAACCATGAATTACATCGATTAACTCAATATGTGTTGTAGTGGTGCCATTATATTTCAATCTATCTCTATTCATTAAAGTTTACTATACAAATTAAAGTAATATGTTGTACTCCAGTATTTTTTGGGGGGGAATTCTCCTTTCCCTTATGCCCTTCTACAAAACCCTACCAAATAAGAAAAATTAAATTCTTTACGAAAAATGAGTATTAGTTAACTCTGATCTCCAAATTTTAGGGTATATACGGTCAAATAAAAAGCCAATGGAAAGCATACGAATACAAAAGATAGTGTCATATGAAGAAAATTTAGTCAAACTAAAGCTAGCTAGGTATCCCAATCCCATAACATGAATCCCCCCAAAACTAAAGAAGCTGAGCTGGCACAATTTAACATCAGTCACTCTCACTAGAGAAGAAATCAAAGAGCCTTTGCTGTTGCTGATTTCCAGTATCACTTGTATGTGTATCAATGGAAGAATTCGTCGGTGAAGAAGAATTAGTACTAGTAGCACTTCTAACCTTGTGTTCCAATATCCCAGTTGGATGCACTGGGAAAAGATCCAGTGTCCTCACGCCCACGTTCTGATCCTGCAGGTGACGAAGATGATCATCATATGTTGCATTATTCACGCTGATCATCATGGGGACAGCACCGGATGGAGCCCTAGTGCAACCTGTAGGAAGATTATGATTGGATGCGGGTGCACTGTTGTGATACTGGGCGGGAGGTACTGGATGGAAACCCAGGATGGATTGGGGCAGCGGGTGACAACAAGGGTTGCAAACTGCTGCATATATATATATACCAATACGTACATTCAGGCAAATTAAAGCACCAAAAACTCAATATGACAAGAACAAAATAAAGACTCTTCTTCTGGTGTTCGATAAGACTGTCTATAACATAAAACGCGTTATGTTAAAAAATATTTTAAAACAAAGCCAAAAATTCAATATGCCAAGAACAAAGTAAAGACTCCTTAAACTAAAGTACATACAATAAACAAGAAAAGGTACGCCAATAAAAACTCACCAGTGGCATTAAGGTTAGGGAGATAATGATAGTTAGTGGGGCGGTAATTAGGAGGAGGGAGAGCCGGAAAAATGGGCTTAGGGTGAAGGTTAAAGTTAATACTGTGATTAGGATGAGGATTAGGATGATAATGTGGAGGAGGAAGAAAGGGAGGATGATGAATATGATTAATATGAAGGGTTTGATTAGCAACCAGACGCTGTTGACGCTGCTTTTGGCGTTGGCGAGCCTTGTGATTTTGGAACCAATAGAAAACATTTTTGCCCTCAATGTGACCATATTCTTTGAGGCGGCCAGTTATCTGCTGTATCTGCTCGGCACTGGGCGTCCGTACTCCGTCATTATACATCTTCTCCAGCAACGCTATTTGCTCCTTGGTTGGGTTCCACCTTGACCCTCCCACTCCTGATGATGATCCTCTCTCTTGATCCTCATGATGATCATCATGATTTTGTTGTTGTTGTTGTTGGTCATGATCATTATGATGAGGATCTTCCTCCATTGTATCTCTCTCTCTATCTCTCTCTCTCTTGAATGTTTAATTTGCTTTTGCTTAGTTCTCTCTCTCTTTCCCAACTAATCAGTCCGTTTTATAGGGGGAGGGATTGACATGCGTATTGTTTTTGGTGCTGAGCATCTCTGAAAACATGGCGGGTAGCGGCTGAGGGAGGGAAAGAGGCTCTAATTCGTGGAAGAAGTGAAAAGCCTGAAATGCCCCCATGAGCTTGGGGTGATCACTTGGCCAAGGAGCTGTCTTGGGAATGACAGAAGGAGGGGTAGAAATGTCAAGAGGTAGAGGGTTTATTGGATCGTTACATAGGTGCTATATGAATTAGTAGGTGTGAGGGCTAGGGCTTTGGGAATTTAAGCCTCACATTTTACATTGCAGATGAGATGATGATCCAAAAAGAGAGAGAGCAGCTGAAGGGTTTACGTTAAGTTGTTTAGAATTAAGCGCAATCAAATAATTAAATTAAGCAAAAGTTAAGAAATTCAACGTACGGTGGATGATGGAGTCGATGATGTTCCAGGTGGAAAATTTCTTGGGTGATAGCGAATAGGAGAATGACATGTAGGAATTATTAAGAGCAGTGACTCTTTGGAAGAAGCGCAGTATTTGAAATCGGGATGCTATTGTTAAGTCAATTAAGTAGAATCATTAAAATGTGATAGGAGATGGAATTTCAGGCTGTGGGCTTGTGATTAGTTGAAAAAAGAGGCGGCTTTTTAATGTCAGATCGAGCTGTCATCTACTACTAATAATTTTAGGTTCATCGTCTTGGTGATGGGTTCATTGCCCATTTCAAACAACCATCCAAATTTCTAGCGGATGCAGCATATGCTATTTAACCAGCTATTCAATATTCATGGACTCCAAGGGTACAAGTAATATATCATATATGTACTCCAAGGGTACAAGTATATGAATGACAAGCACCTGGATTATCATATGGGATGCCATATAGGATACGATTATTTTGTTAAGTAGGATAGAGATCATTTAATAAAATACTATTTGTTGATTCTAATCAAAAGAATGAGCCATACGTGCACAATATTACATGCAACAAAGCGTCTGTTTAGATGCTCCATAGTGCAATTAGTAGAAGAATCGTAAGGAGAAAATACAAAACTTTAGCTACTAAATAATTTTAGTTAGGAGATGCTCAATTTGACTCACTCTTTAATGTTCAAATACGACTGCATCTCATATTATACAAGCCAAAAACAAAAAAGAAATCAATGTAGCTGATTTAAAGAGAATGTTTTGCAATATATACTAGACTCATAATATAGTTTTAAAATTAATTTGAAAAGTACTTTAGATCAGATTATCTTTTAATTTTTAATAATATAATTTGGCCATCAAAAGTTAAAATTTTAAAAAGAAAATGATTTAAGTGTAAAAAAAACACATAAAAATTTGGTCATAAAGAAGCAGTGCTCAAAGTCTTCATAAATTGAGTAATCTAATTTGGAAATTTATTTTGCTATATTTGAAAACAAATTGACTATTGATAATACATTAAAAAATATCTAACCTAAACCCTAATGTAAGTGATATAACCCTACTATTTAAAATGTTTTACTTGCAGAGCTAAAGAAGCTTAGAAGTTGAGAAAATAGCAAGACAGAAAATTATTAATTAGTATTGACAATGAAGTGATACAAATTATTAATTAAGAGCAATCTTAAAAAAGATGGTACAAAATAAAAGCATATATAAGTCTCAATTCCAAAGTCCGATGAAATGAGTGCACATGGCCATGGGCATGGATATTAGCCAGCGGACAAGAGTGGGTTGACAAAAGTAGAAGCCAGCGTCAGGGGTACTATGTGACAAGAGAGTGCCCATAGGATTGAAAGGCAAAGTCTATCGGATGGTAGTCAACCGACCGTTCTCTATGGATCGGAGTGTTGGCCTCTAAAGAAGACGCAGACCCAAAGGTTGATGGTAGTTGAGATGAGAATGATCAGGTGGATGTGTGGTTTTACGAGATTGGACAGAATTAGGAATGGAGTATTCAGGAGTTTAGCTGGGGTGGCCCCCATAGAGGAGAAGATGAGGGAATCGAGACTCAGATGGTTCGGTCACGTAAAGAGGAGAAATGTGGCCGCTCCAGTGCGGAGGTGTGAGATGATCGTCCCTCCCGGTGGAAAGAGAGGGAGGGGTAGGCCCAAGAAGAGCCTAGAGGAAGTGGTTAGAGAGGACCTGAGAGTTGTCGGGCTGACGGAGGACATAGCTCAGGATAGGAGGTTGTGGCGGGATAGGATTAGGGTCTCTGATTATAAGGGACTAGCCGCGTAGGTGGTAGTAGTTTCAGTAGGGTGGGGGGCAAGGTTTTGGTGTGCTTGTCTGCAGGTCGTGTTTTTCTGGGATTGTGACGACATCTAGCGCCCCTCGTTGGTTGAGGTATGTTTCTACTCCTTGTTTTTTTTGGGTCTCCAGCTCATTTTCCCCTCCTTGGTTTTCGGTTTGCAATCGTTTCTCTATTAACCTTTTCAAAAAAAAAAAAAAAAACTGTTTTGTGGGTCTTAAGGAATCAACCCCTCTATGGGTAGGAATACCAGTAGGGGTAAGGTTGCTTACAACTGGATCTCCCCAGACCCCGCGAAAGCAGTACCCACACTGGGAGTTGTTGTTGTTGTTTTACACACTTAAACTTGGAAGCTTTTATTGTGAGGGTGTTTGGAGACCAATTATTTCAAGAAGTTCTCAAAGGATTATGGACTATGATTTTAGTATGTTTAGGACAAAGTCAGCATGCTGTGTGGTCAAGTCAACGGTTGAAGTTTCTACTTCATTTTCTAAGTAGTTAGACTTTTTTAAACCCCTTTTAGCCAATGGTTGAAGTATACTCTTTTTAACTTATGCTAAGTACTTATCTTCAGTATTTAACGTATTTTAATACAATTTAACATGTCAAATATAATTCAGTATCATTTGGCATAATTCAGTACAATTTAGAATGATTCAATACTTATAAAAGTACTTGATTGATTAGATTGTGATTAAATCCAAATCACATATTCTTTATCAATAATTGGACTTATCTTACTAATAATATAAATAGGTTTACTAATGTAAAATTTGTTTAAAGTTGAAAAAACATTTACACGGTAATGAAATAAAATGCTGCACAATAATATGAAAAGTATTAATATTATTGCATGCATAAAACATATTATTTGATGAATTATTATATTACATAATAGATATATTTGTCATACATTATGTAAAAATTCATAATTATTTTAAGAATACAATTAAAATTAAAAAGTTTTTTAAAAAATATTGCTAATTATAAATTAATAATTTAACTACCAACTTCTAGATCCAATATATTCCTATATCTTATTTTTTCCCCAATCTCTTGATTAAAAACTAAAAATTACCCTATGTCATTCTCCTCCTAACACCCCAGTAATAAATATAAATTATTTTATTCTATATAACCCAATCCCCATCACTTACTACACCATCTATGGGCAATGTCGACTTATAATTTACGAAGAACTACATAAAAATATTTGTTCTAGGTATATCTAATTATAATTATTTTTAAAATTAAATTAATTTTGCAATCCGTTGCTAATGATACACGGAATTATTGTGTTAATAATAGCAACTACAAACTAAACATATATTTGCAAATTATTTGTATATTACATACATCATTTAAAAAACGTTCAATTTAATTTATAAATATCATGACATATAAAATGCAACTCATTAGAAAATGATCATATTCTACCACAACATAAATAAAGACATATTTACAAGAGCTCATTTCTAGTACATATAATAGTTACATAGGTATATAAATATATTTTCATCCTTAATTACAATTAACCCCTATTATATAGACTCATTCAATACTATTCATCAGAATTCAGCATGTTTTAGCATATTTTATCATTACTCAGCATATTTCAATAATAAGCATCAATAAGTACATTATCAATTGGAGAAATTTTGATCAACATATGATGCGTTAAGTTAGCTGAAAAGTAGTTGTTTTTGCAATTTAGGAGGGTTTTATATGTTCTTTTCACACTAGTGGTGATTTAGATATGTGTTGAACCAATGTTTGTGTTAAGTCGATGACACTTTCATTTTCTCGGGTTACACCTAACTAAAAATTGGAGAAGAAAAAAAACTTTAGTAGCGAAAAAAAATAAGCGAGCACCAATAGTAACGTGTTTGTCAATTAGATGCTCTAATCTATCAACTTGCATGTTCAATATCTAGTTGCTTAAAAACACTTAAAATTTGTACTTTTTCCATATTTGTTATGTAACTTAAAAGAAACATTGAATGATGATGAGATGTAAGAAAGCTCGTGTTTAGTCAATTGTAAATCTAGGACGAGTTTCTTGAATTTGTTAGGCAGCGAGTACATGTTGACAGTTGGACCATGTAATTAACCGGTTCAATTGTTTCTCTTTTAAGAAATAATTCATCAACTTCGCTTCCTTTTCTAGGAAAATGGAGGGAGACAAGCAAATAAAATAATGGATGCATTAGCCAAAAAAGATGTAGCTGATCCTCAAAAGTTCGTTACATGTTACAGTATGAATATATCTTTAGGCCTATAAGCATCAAGTTAAGTTTTTTGTTGAGTTAATTCTTGAATATAGTATCAGAATTTTTCTGAGTGACAGGTCTCAAGTTCAAATCTTAATAGCCCCCATATTAATTTGTTGTGTAAGATTAGGTGGGGGAAACCTTTGCAGTATCCATACTTCAAACCCAAAGGGTATTCACATGATGGAGCATGTTAGAGTATAAATATATTCTTGGGCGGTTAGGTCTACAACCATCTGCTTAAATTTTTAGTTAAGTTGACTCTTAAACAACATGGTTGCAGGTTCCTACAAGTGTAGGTATGTAATAGACGAACATGCAGAAAAGATGCAAATTTTTAGCTAGTGTTTTTTTTTTTTTTGATAGGAAAATTTTTAGGTAGTGTTTGGTTGGGAGGAAAATAATTTTCTCAAAAAATAGTTTTTCAATTTTTTGTTGTTTGGCACAATAAAGAATGAAAAACTATTTTCCAAAGAAAGTGATTTTACTCCTAATGGAGGAAAGTGATTTTCTTTTTGAGAAGATAGGAAATTGATTTTTTCCTTTCAACTTTTTGATGATATGATCAACTGAAATTTAGGTGCAAAGTTCGATTTCAATGGTTTGGATTGAAATTTGACTATCCAATTGGAAATATTAAAATGAACTCAAATCTGGATTTTGAGGTTAAATTACTTTTATTTGGTCAACATTTATCTCTCTGACAACAATTTAATTGACATTTTTTGAAACTAAAATAATTCAGTTGACTTGCCATTGAAAGAATTTCAACGGTTTAGATTGAATCTTGATCATCAAATAGAAAAGATTAAAATATGCTCAAATTCAAACTTTGAGCTCCATATTATCTCATTTGGTCAACATTTTTTTCCTCCACAACAATTCATTCGATATGTTTCGCAACTTAAACAATGCAGTCAATATTTTTCACTATTGGAATAATTTCAACAGTTTGGATCGAAACTTAGTCGACGGATAGGAATGATTAAACAGGCTAAAATGCAGATTTTGAGCATAACATTCTCTCATTTGGTCAACATTTTCTCTGCCACGAAATTCAATCGACATTTTCGCTACTTAAATAATTCAGTTGATGTTTTTCGTCACGAAATCAATTTCAAATGTTTAGATCGAAACTTTATTATCCAATGGAAAATATTAAAAAAAAACTCAAATATCAAACTCAACATTCATTCATTTGGTCAACGTTTATGTCTGCTACGGCCATTTAGTCAACATGTTTCACCTCTTAAACAATTCAGTTGACTTTTTTTTATGAAAAATAATTTATCTTGTACCAAAAGACGAAAAATGTGAAAGAAAATCAATTTTCCATGGGAAAACATTTTCCATGACAAATGATTTTCGAAGAAAACCATTTTCTTTCCAACCAAACGCTACCTTAGTATTTCTTTGATACTACTAATCATAAATTTTAGACATAAGGTTAAATCTCAGTCAAAGCAATTTTATGAAAGTTTTTGTATAGAATTATCCTTTGCGACAGAGAATGTATTTTCTTCTTAAGCTTTACGTGATTTGATTAGGTGAATCTTCTTAATAAAATTAATTATCGAAAAGGGGAGAAAAAAAGAAAACGAGATTAAATGCACATGAAGAGAGTAGATGGAGAATGTTATTAGCTAGTATTCATGTTTTAGGCTCTTTTTGGACTTTGAAAAATTTGATGGAAAGAAAAAGATTTGGGAGAGTTACTTTTTGTCTTGTATTTGGTTTAGAGAAAACTACAAAGAAAAAAATATAGAGGAAAGTTAGGTGGAAAAATTGTTAGAAACAAGTGATAAAATTTTTCTCATAAAATTGTGAGAAAAGTTTAAGGAAAACTCCCAACTTTCTCCAACCTTGCATTGCTTAGATGACATTAACGTAATTCAAGTAATTTATCAACATTCAAATTTCTCATCCAAATTCTTCTGTTTTTCCTTAATTCAAACTAGAGGAAAAAAACTCATTTTCTCCCCAATTTTTTTTCCTTTATATTTTTTTCCATTAAATTTTTTAAAGATCAAACGGAGCCTTAGAGTTTTGAACTAGATGATGGAATTGGTAGGCCATCTGAACATTAATAATTAAGACCATGAATGTGCCACCACGAACATTAGCACATTACTATTTCGTGACTACGATGCCAAAAAACAGATTGGTGATCTCTGTTTAACTCCCAACCTAACGGCGGCAATGAATGAGAGATTAGCTGCTGGACCCTCTGGTGGCTGAAAAGCTGGGTTTGGGCTAGACATTCTGTTAAAGCCTGAGCTAAACATCACCTAAGCCCAACCTAGCTTTTTACTTCCAATGGGGCCCATCTGCCTCTGTTACTGAAGCACCCAAAGCCCACCAAGGGCCCCCACCCCACACCCCCTCTTTTGGTTGGTTGAGGCCCGGGGGGGCGTGCGTGGTTTGGATCCGTTTGGTTATAAAAGAAGCTAGAGTGGGATAACATGTTGGTTCGGATTAACTCATTTGATAAACGGATCAATTTCGTATCAGTTTTTTAAATAGTTTAGATCTAATCAAAATTGAGAAATAATATGTTTTCAAGTTAAACAGTCAAATCGTGTTGATTTCGGGTCGAAATGGGTTCAGTCTGTGTCGTGTTCGTGTTTCTCTCAATAACTTCAGGTCGGATTCGGGTCGAGTTATCGTATCGGATTAGATTTTTTCAACTCTAAAAGAAGCCTCATCATTTTCAAGGTTGTAACTCGTAATTGAAAGATTTGCATTATACTACTACAACATAATGAATAAGTTAGGCAACCTGAATTTTATTAATGTTCGAATAGTTTAGGTTAATCAATTTAGTTAGTGGGCAAAATTAAGCAGAATAATTATTGATTCATGGAATTATCAATAACAGCGATTCAAGCTAACAGAGGTTATGACCAAGGATCAAGCTAATAAAGTTTGACAAACTTCAACAAATTTATCAACTTCAACCAACTTCAATCCATTTCAACCAACTTCAACCAACTTCAATCCATTTCAACCTAACTCAACCTACTTCACCCTTCAGCAAAAAATATAACCTTCAGCCCACTTCAACCTACCTTAACCTACTTTATCCTTTTACCAATTCAAATTTACAAATAAAGAGAACAGACCTCAAATGTTTTAATTTTCGACTACTATAAAGAAATCAGTCTCATAACAATAGACTTAATAAAGAACTCGTCAACTATATTGCATAGTTTATAGTCTATATTTATCCCATTAAAAATTAGGTAAAAGGGCAACCAAACAAATAGTTGATGATTACTAGCAAAGTGGCACTCATAATCCACAGAAATGAAAATGATATAAGGTCGCAATATCACAACAGCAAGGTGTTCTTTTTTGTCATGAAATGATCCTCCTGGCGTGGGTGATGCAATCACTCTCACTCCTCTCGTCTGTCTCCTCCCTGTGATTACTCATTAGTGATTCCCAGTTAATCAACCTTTTCCCCTTAATCTCTCACTTTTCTTATTAGGAGTATATATCCTCAATTAAAAACTTCTGTTTGTAATTGTTTCTAAGCTCCCCCTTTTTAATTGTCTTTTGCTTGCCCATGTGACTGTGAGCTGCCCTCTTTCGGGCTGAAAACAAATATTTCTTTCCTACCTTTTGATTTTTTTGTCTTGACTCCCTTCTCTGCGACACCCCCCAAAAACAAAATCAACCCTTCATCTCTGTCTGTCTGTCTCTGTCTCCAGCTAATTCAATTTACTGGAGGGTTGCTTTGGTGTTTCTTGGTTATGGTCATGGGGGCGTTCAAGCCAAGCAAAGATTTTACTCCAAAAACTTGAGCCTTTTTCCTAAAGTTCCATGTTTCTTTCTTTCTAGTTAAGCTGACGAAGTTGGGAAATGGGAATCTTTAGCTAGAATAAAGTTCATCTTTTCGTTGGGGAATTTCATCGAACAGGTAGAAGACAATCAGGAGTAGGCTTTCGGTGAGCTTTTTCCTCAGGGAAAAGGGTTGATGCTTTGCTTTGCATGGGCTTCGTTTCCTCTTAGATAAGTGGAAGGATTTGAGTTTTGAAGCTTTTTGTTCTTATAATTTGTATATCTGCCCTGGTTTCGCAGAGAAGTTGGTCTTAGTTTTTGGAATTGAGAGAAGAGAGTGTAAGAGAGAGAGAGAAGATGACGATTTTTAGTGGGTTAGGGATTGTGTTAAGCCTGGTATTTGGCTGTCTTTTGTTAGCACTGGTTGCAGAGCTTTACTACCTGCTATGGTGGAAAAAGCAGAGAATTAACAGCAACAATGACAGAATTGAAGAGGATGATAGCAATCATACTAAGGAGCTATTCTATCTCTTTTGCTGGGACAAACCCACTTCTGTAAACATCACAAATTCAAACCCCATTGTAGCAAACCCAGAAGACCCAGATGTTGAATTGGGGTTAGCCTCAAGCAAGGATCTGCTGCTTAAGGCCCTCGCGGAAGATGGTGTGGAATCAGAGATCATGCGGCTCCACAACCTCATGGGCCCACCAAGGTTCCTCTTCACCATCAAGGAAGAAACCAGGGAGGATTTGGAGTCTGAGGATGGGAAATCAAGGGGTGATAGGAGCAGAAAAGGGTCAAGGACTAGGAGTTTGAGTGATTTGATCATGGCCTTTGAAACTCAAACACCTTTTCTTAGTCCTTTGGCTTCCCCACCATTGAAGCCTTCTTCAAACTTGGCCAACAACAACAATTACAACAACCCTCTATTTGAATCTTCAGTGGAAGCAGAACTCGACATGTTGAGGTCTTCCCCACCTCCAAAGTTCAAGTTCTTGAGAGATGCAGAGGAGAAGTTGTACAAAAAATTGCTGCAAGAGGCTCAGAAAAGATGTATTTTGCAAGAGGTTGTTTTGGACAATCCACCTACTAATCTCTCCGAGGGGGAAAAGGAGGGTAAAGATGGTTCTTTGATGGTCAAGAGTAAAGTTGTTAATGGTGGAAAGAACAAGGCTCTAGAGGTTCATTGTTCTTCACAGGTACTCCCATTGGCTTCTTCTCCTCCTGATCCCTGAACAAATCCAGTTTCATAGTTAGATCCTTTCAAAATCTAGGATTAGTTAGTGTGAAATGAGCCTCCTTCTTGTTTATGTTATTCTTTCCCTTTTATTTCTGTTTCTTAATTGATCAAAAATTGAGATTCTTGTATGATAACTCCATGTTATCAATTTGAAAGAAGTTTGGAATTTATTGAAACAGAATTCAGGTTTTCAGTGCTCTTGTGCAGACAGGTAAGCCCTTGTTTACAAGGCACACTGACAATTTGATAAGGAAATTGCTTCATAATAGAGCAATGTGGATGTAGATGCACGATTTTATGTATATGTATGTGTATACACCATTTTTTTTCAGTTTAATGAAATCCAATATGGCCAATTAAGATGTGTCTTAACTCTGGAGTCTATGTCTTTTTGCAGTTTTCTGGTGCATTATTTACTAAGCTACTTGGTGTCCTTTATCTGTAAACATGATACGATTTATAATGACATTAATCTGAATCATGCTCAAGGCAGCTCTACAACTTTAGAGATATTACTCCGAAGATGCATTAGAAAGAACCCCCAAGAAAAGAGTAGCGCATTCATTTTACTCTTCTCTCTGATTTACTATCTTAGGATATGCATTATGAGGAGTTGGTTGTATAAGGAGCATGGTAGTGCTCTTGGAGACTGCTCCAGTAAACTTCTTGTGCATAAAAGATGGTTGGTACAATGGTGACATGGAGAAACTTCTTCATCTCATTGTGATTGTCCTGATATTGTTGGCCTCTTGCTGCTTCAAGTTCTGAGAATTTCATTAGTTTGAGTGTCCTGTTTGCTGTAGCCAAGTTGATGGTGTAATAATACATTAATTGGAATGAGACAGAGTGCGTGTAGAGCTGACTCTAAAGTTACTCAAGTTTCCTTTTCTCCTTTCTTCCTGCTCTTTGTTCCTTGGAGATTCTTTATTCTAGGTTCACTGAAAAGCTGCCATGCATGCTACTTGGTAGATAAATATAATGTGGTAGGCTCCCAGCCAAACCCAAATAACTTCTTCCATTGTTATCAATTAACATCTTACAAATCCTGGGGCTTTACTATGTTTCGTGTGTTAGGTTAGACCATTAGGTTCTTGGGTTGAGTTACTTTTCAAGATTCTTCCCAGTCTCTAGAGCAGTTGGGTCCACGTTTTGACTCATTCATCATTTCCATGGTTCACCTACAATCAATTATTTGGGTGTCTTAAGTTATTTCCTTAATACTGAGGTAATCAATAATTGGTGCAAAACTCAATAGCCTTGGTAGATGGATTGCTAATGCGTTGCACAGGAAGAAATTCGTATGGTTGTCCTGACATTCCCCCCTCCCCCTTCCCTTGGTTGTCCGTGTGAAGAATAAGGTTGCATACATCATGATCTCCTGAAAACTCAGCTTCACTGAGTCAGATTGTTGGTTGGCAATTCACATGTTCTCCCAAGGACTAGAACATGCATTGTGGTGGCTTTGAAGCTAATCAGAAAGGGTAAGAGAGGCTCCAAGAATGAGTTTTTTCTCCCCCCCCCTCCCCCTCCAGATAGGCTCCGAGGGCGGCGTATAGCATTGGGTTAGCAATTGTCTTAGAGAAGCAAGTCTTTGTCACCTAATTAAAATTGACCGGAAAGGTTGGAGCTCACCAGTCACCACTCAACCAGTGACGCAATTTTTAGGCTTTTGTTTTTAACTGCAATAAGTATGAAAGCTACCTATGTCATTGCTATCACGCCACCTTTGCCCATCTTTTTATAAAAGGTCGCCCCCTTCAATTATGAGCCTCTTCCTTTTTTTTTCTCTCTCTGGTGTGGCTGGAGCCACAACCCAAATGCGATATTCATGCACTCGAATTGGCAATGCAATATACTTGGTCTCAAGTATTTTAGTGGGAAACTTTTAAGCCTTTACCAATGATTTAACCATGGCTAGAGACTATAGAGTCATCACGGGGAGATCTGAACCAAATCTCGAGGATTTCGTCCGCTCTGCTCCCTTGCTCAAATAAAGTAATAGAATCATCCAAATATTCAACTTTCTGAATGATTAGATATGATAAAACTGATATAAGATGTGAAATTGAAAGTTGAAACCAAACGACTTGGATTAACACCCAATTTGACACTCGAGCTAGGTTGATTCAATTTGGACTAGAAACTTGGAGTGACTCCACTCGAATACTTCCTTTGAAGTCATTATGCTTGCAAGATGAATTTGTTGGCCAAGTATTAGCTGACCCAAATCCAACTCAAAACCTCATCGGCCAAATATGACAAAACTCATAATAAACAATGCAATTAAGTCTATGTATAGGATTGGCGATTACTATCTACAGCTCAAGAACAAGCATGTTTTTCAAGTTTTACTTATTCAGTTAGTTGCTGGCAAAAATCTTGTGGAAACAGTCCAAAAACACTTGTGTTTGCTTTCCAAAATACATTGCTACATTGCTTAATGCTTATGAATATTTAGAATTAAGCGGCGACGTATGTGAGTCTGTGACATGCCAACAAAGTGTACATTAGTGTATCTGATTTTGTGTAGAGGCTAATGATGCAAAACAGAAGACAGAAACAACAGGAGAAAGAAGAGAGAAATTAGTGGCCCAGGGCCAGGGCTAGCTGGGTCCCTATTAACTAGACCCATCTTGGGAATTCTTCGTTTCAAATCGAGTGTCATGTTCGAAGCAATGGGGAAACTACCCACTTATCGTCGACTTCTATCTCCAGCAATCAAAGGACAGGGAGATATTAAATTCTGTTGCTTGTGTTCTTGTCCTCTTTTGGCAATGCCTCAATGGAAAGCTTCTGTTATTTTTGCTGTCTATGGGCTCGATTTGAGTCAGAATCGAGTTATTATTCATTCTCGAAGGGGTATAGTTATTCTACTATAGACATTCTCTATTCGCAAAACTCGAACATGAGATCTTATTTAAAGGGAATTGGGAACAGGTATTTGCCATTTGAATAAACCTATATTGGTAATCGAAAGCTGTTCCTGTAAATACCTAATTAAACTTGCCTAATTTTCTTTATGGATAAAAATTTCTCCTACAACTTTTTAATATGTTTACAGGTTAATCTAGTTAGAAGTAAGATTTGAATTATCACGCACGTAGAATTTATTTGTCAAAGAGAAATGGAGAGAAAATTCAGAGAAAGGAGAAGACATATGAAGTGATTTTTCAGATGGGCAGATTGACATTGCAACTGCTCAAATCCTACTAAATTTATGAATGATTCAATCAACCCCCATTATGGTTTCACAGGAAATGTTGATTAGGCCAGCTGGTTGGGTTGAAATATGCTCCTGTTGGTCTGAAAATTTTATGCATGAAGGCCACCAAATGAAAAAGCAAGGTTGGTTGATATCTTAAAGTCTTATCATGCAATCTGGTTCTTTTCTCGCCAGGGATTGCGAGACAGAGCTGAGAATCCTATAGAAAATTTGGACTGCCTCGGGTTTGGACAAGGCATAAAGGTATTCATATGAAAACACAAATTTTATATGGACATAATTAGTTTTAAACAGTTTAATACTTATTGTCTTAAAATAAGGTTTTAAATTCAAATTTTGTGAGTAAATTTAAAAAATGTGATGGAGAGATTTACCTCTTTAAAAAGTCAATAATAACTTAAGTGTTTGAATTGTGATTCTAGTAAATTAGAGTCTCGCGAAGCAAAAAGTTCAATAATATCTTTTGACAAGGACTATAGAATTTTAATTTAATTTAATTTTATTTATTTAGATTTTTATCTGCAAGTGAAATAGGTAATTGTATGCGGTTCCCATAAAAAAGTTTATTTAAAATCAAGTAAAAAGATCAAAAGAAATAATTTATTTCACAACTTAAAACAGTTTGACGGTAACTATTTAAGTGAAATATCTGGCAAAGCAAAATATACGTTCTTTCACAAATTGACAATAACTCAACTTTTACTATTGAAAAATACAGATTCTAAAGGCCAAACGACTGAATAAAAAAAATATTAAATCACGACTTCCACTGTATCTTAGATTTTAGAATAAATATCTAATCAAATGGGACCGTCTTCATCAAAATAAAATGACGTGCTTTTTGACTCCGTATATAATAAATAAGATGAAAATCATTTTGTATAGACGTGTAAAACTTCATAGTTGAAACGTGATTTTCAAAACTGTAGCAACTTTGCAAACGTGTGATCATTTGACACCGTATCCAATAATCCAATTGTACATGAACAAATAATTAGCTGGCTAGCATTTCTCAATGTACATTGATTTGGACACCGCCATATGATTTACTTGTCGAATGCAATGCATGCATCATGCCAAGTTATGCCGTTAATTACGCTGATCTAATTGGGCTTGTGCTCTCTTATTCATTGGACCCTAATTCAGTGGATAAGGGAGTGAACTGAACTGATAACTTGGCTTTACGGCCCATGAGATCAGTCCAGTGACATCGGAGGCCCATTTTTCCTTGATATTCGTCTACTGTTTTTTCCTGCCACTTGAGAAAAATCTGCGCTGCCGTCGATGCTTGATCTTCTCGCTCCACCTTCGCCGGAGACCAGGTTTCTCTCTCTTCCCTCATCGATCCGTTTTTATTCTTCAATTTTTCTTTAATTGCCAAGAAATTTGCCTGGTTTTATTTGTCAGATTCAAGATTCAGGGCTTGAATTTAGTCCTTTTCTTGTTTCTGTCCTAGGGTTTTATTTCCGATTCCTTGATGTTACGCATAGTTTTCAATGTGCCAGACGTAAGGGTTTGTTTATTTGATGGAAGGAAATGATTGAGCTGTAGTATAGTTCTCGTGTTCTCGTTTTAGGCATTTCGTTGTTGATACGGATGTGGGTTTGTGAGCCCTTCCGATGGTATGGAAAATGTTGCCTTTGTACACCAACTGTTTGTTGAAAGTCCCCATCGCCCCCTCTCCCATCCCTTTCAGCCTTGTAAGAAATGGCTTGATTTCTGGTGGTTGTTCCATCACTTCCACATGTAGTCTGAGCTGAAAGAAGTAGCTGGTTCTGTCACATGCATTGTTGCACATAGCTGAATGTGCTTTGGGATTGCTTCAGCTGAGAGGGTTGTGATGCCTTCACGAAAGCAGAACCACTGGTTTCATTGGTTGTCAGTGTGAGCATCTAAGCATTGGATTGGTTGGTTATTGTAACCCGAGTTGAATATTGATTTGGAATTTAGATTATGAGCTTATAGAGGTGATTTGGAGATCATGCTGATATACTTATGGTGGTCGGCTTCGGCGTGCTCTAAGTGTTGTCACTATGCTATCTGAGTTGTAACTGTTAACTTTGGTGGTGCTCCTTATATGCAATGCCTAGACAACAGTGGCGAGATTCAACAGACCAAGTGAAAAGGGTGGGGTGTCGTAGGGCGGATGCCGTTTGGTTAGGTTCATGCCATAGGATAACAGAGGCTTTTCGTCCCAGAATTTAAGTTTGCCTATTTATAAGGGCATTGTTATTGTTGGTTGAGTAAGGAAGAATAAGTTAGTGTAACATCTTCACTCGGTAAAGTTCTAGCTTGCAATATAGAACCTTCCAACTTATATGTGCACTAGCTGCCCATGAGGTTGCACAGAGTCTTCAGATGGTATCACCTTGTTTATAGCTCCATTTTATTTGATTATCTAATTCCTTTTGTCTGTAAGTTTATCTGTTGATTGTAAGAAATTGGTTTTTTTCCAGTTCTCTCATGTGATACTTGGCTTCAATGAGTTCTAGTTTCGTTGAGTGCTTTCTGATATGACATGTGCTTCTTTGTCGATATCATAGTGCAGGAGAGCCCATAGAACAAGGATGGGAAGGAAGGCTGGTGGGTTGTATATCAATCCAAAGACATTTGGGTCTCTGAACAAGCCCTGCATGAAGGAAATGATAGCATTTCTGAATTGCTTAGGTCTATGCCAGAACAATGATGAAAAATGTCTTCGTCAAAAGGAACTCCTTGGCACCTGCATGGCTGCTCAGGTCATCTTCCAATCTTCCTGGTTGCCTCGTAGATTTCATAGTATTCATAGTTTCTGCTTGTGTTCTTCAGCTGCTTTAAATTCTTGTTGGTCTATTCCCTTGTCAATGTTGAAGCCTGACCACATTAAAGTCATATTTTGCAGGCAGGTAAAAAGAAAAACCCTTGGGGAAGCATCAATTATCAGCTTCAGATGCTTAGTAGGGGAAGGAAGTAGTTTCATGAGAGAGGACCTTTTTTGTAGCTTACTTCTGAACATAAAATGGTAATTGCTCAGGTGGTTTCGTTCACTGTTATCATAGAGGAGGAAATATATGCGGTATGTACCCCTTATTGCAGAAAGATTCTGCAAACTCTATTGGTTATGTTATTTTTCAGATTTACCTTCACTCCGGATCATTGAGTTTTGGATGTTGTAACTTTAGAATACTAATTTATTTCATTTCACCGCGTGTTGATGTGATGATCTTGGATTTTGGTAGTCAAAGCTCAACCTGAATCCTCACTCCTGCCCCCATTTTGCAACTAGCATTTTTGGTAGAAAATCATTTTGTGTATTTCTAAATGTAGGATTTTGTAATTTTTGGTCCAGAATACCCTTCATTAGATTTATATTTAGCAAATTATCCATATCTGTCTTATTCATTTGCAACAATCAACTCACCCAACAACTGGATTTATTGAATGTGTTTGCTTTGATTGCTTAGTTTAATGACTCTATGCTAACAACTAAATTTCAATTGGTATCTCCTACTAACATCCATCCACTATTTTAAAATCTATACACTGCTCAAAAAGTTAAGTTTGCCAGCCATAAGTGAATGTTTGTTCATGATTATAGGCTATACTCTACAGCATATGTTACCCTTATACTATTGTCATTAGGTTTTGGGTTTGTTTTTTTGTTCTTTTCCCCTTTTTTTGGGGGGGGGGATGCATTTTAGAAGGCCAGCTATCTGATGTTCCGTGTGTGGGCGTTTGAGTTTTGACCACATGCTGTATATTTGAGACCTTTGGGTCAGTGGGCCTCACACGTGGGAATCGTGGGCCGTAAGTGGAGCCTATATCGTGCATGGAATCCTTCAACTAATTGTGAAGAATGAAGATGGAACCTTTATTTTAATTCACCAGGCCCATCTCTGCATTGACTGCATTCAAGGAGGGTGGGCCTATGAATATGGAATTGTACCTGATCAAACCCTAGACCAGAGCTGCAAGCTCCATAATTGGACTAATCGGTACTGCTAAATCAACTTCTATATTGTACAACAACACAAGCAGAATTAGCAAAAGTGACTCGAATTGAATGAAGTAAATTTATATCCGACTCGACATCTTAAACAACTAATTTGAAGTAGACCCGAAATTCAAATTAACACAAACTGAATTGAAAATTTAGAGGAGAAATAAGGCTGTGCTACAAGATCTCTTACGAATTTTAGAGAAGAAAGAGGGCTATGCTACAGTATCTTTTTTCCTAAGAAAAAAAATAAAAGCTTCTAATGTTTGACTAAAATAATTTTCCAAGAAAAAGGTGAAGTAATTTATAAACAAGAACCTATCTACAAAGGCCTTGTTTGGTAAAGAGCTTTTTGGCCTCAAAAAGCTCTTTTTGTGGGTATTAGCTGTTTGACTTAGGTCAAAAAGCTCTTTTGGTTGTTTGGTTAGATAGCTTTTTGAATTAGCTTTTTTGGTACAAAAAGCTAATTTAGAAAAAGCTCTTTGAAAGAGCTTTTTGCATTAACTTATTACTGTTCAATATTAAATTTACCATATTATCCCATTTCTTTTGACATAACTACATTTATTTAGCTAGTACAAATACCCTACTCTTTATTTTCAAATGGGCTACATGTAACATTGACTTTTTGTTTTCGATTTTTTCGTTGGTT
The DNA here is from genome assembly GCA_002740545.1 of Lophocereus schottii. Taxonomy (NCBI): domain Eukaryota; kingdom Viridiplantae; phylum Streptophyta; class Magnoliopsida; order Caryophyllales; family Cactaceae; genus Lophocereus; species Lophocereus schottii. The sequence goes on along the minus strand of NCQV01090798.1, from coordinate 2,132 downwards.
TTTTAATCTTTTGGGATAAGAGTTGTGGAAAGTCATGATGTTAATTTATAATTTTAATTTTAAAATTTCTTCAATTTAAGAAATAATGTAGATTAATTAGTATTTTGTGGTGTAGATCTTTCTAAATGTTATTATGTTATAAATTTTTATTATTACCAAAAATAAAATTAAAGTCAATAAACAAAAAAATCTATGGTAATAAACATCAAATTTGGGTGAAGGTAATTGTAATTTTATATATTTCACCAGTCATAATCTATAATTCACAATTCATGTTAAAAAGAAAAATGAAAATGCAATAAAAATAATTATCTTATTAAAAAAGTACTGAAGTTTTGTTAAGGGGCACAAGTGGAATTTCACCAAATAAGCTTGATAGAAACAGTTAATGTTATCAAATACTTTTTTTAGAAACAGCTAATGCAATCAGTTAAGTCAAACAGCCAATACAATCAGCTAACAGCTAACAGCTAATTCAATCAGTTAACAGCTAACAGCTAACAGCTGATTACCAAACAGGGCCAAAAAGTAATTGTTCCTTATTAATCATACATCTCTATAGAATATAATTTGTAAGGTTGGCATGATTTCAAAAATATTTCAAACGTTTGATAGTTTGAACCACCAATATGAATGGATTATAAATGAACACTATAGAAAATACTAGCATGTCAAACTAACTAGACCTACTCTAGAGTAATCTGGTGCATCTAAACTCTTAAATTCAAACCGATTGGGCAGTTGTCTCATTAGTATCACTTGCTTCCTACCATCCCTCCATCTGAGTCCGAATCTAGGGGGAGTCTTTGCATGCCAATTATTGGGAGGTATAAGGGTGATGATAGTTGTTGGGCCTTGACCTTTGCAGCAGGTTTTCCCTTCCCCCTAGGGCCAGTGAGCTTGTTGAAATAATTTAGAAACAAGAACCTATCTACAAAAAGTAATTGTTCCTTATTAATCATACATCTCTATAGAATATAATTTGTAAGGTTGGCATGATTTCAAAAATATTTCAAACGTTTGATAGTTTGAACCACCAATATGAACGGATTATGTATGAACAATATAGGAAACACTAGCATGTCAAACTAACTAGACCTACTCTAGAGTAATCTGGTGCATCTAAACTCTTAAATCCAAACCGATTGGACAGTTGCCTTATTGGTATCACTTGCTTCCTACCATCCCTCCATCTGAGTCCGAATCTAGGGGGGTCTTTGCATGCCAATTATTGGGAGGTATAAGGGTGATGATAGTTGTTGGGCCTTGGACCTTTGCAGCAGGTTTCCCCTTCCGCTAGGGCCAGTGAGCTTGTTGCATCCTTTTCTGAGATAAGAGGCCCAGTAAGCGGTCCAATTTACCATTGCAAAAGAAAAAAAGAAAAAAATATTTACATGGCCAAAAAGTGGAATGTAGAACCAAAGCATTATCCATATCATATTGGCCATCATACTTTCTTGTTACTGGAACAGGATATATTTGAATATGTGCACCATTGTACCAGGATTGTATCGTATTAGTTTGTAAAATATTCTAAAGTTAATTTTTGTATAAAAAATTGGTACCGAGCGGTATTTAACCGGAACAAGTCGGTATGCACACCAACACCGTCCAATATTAAATGGTGTAAATAAAATCGCTATTAACAAATATTTCAGTCCTGCAAAACTGAACAATAATATGTACCATTTCAAACCGCTACAGTACATCTCGTCAACATAGAACCATACGTATGGCCATGGAGCCAAGATCTTTGAGATAACAATAAATATGAGAATGTAGATTGCGCACATATTTTTACCAAAAGATTTACTAGTAAAGTATTGTTCTGTAGCTAGCTGCCTTTTTTTATTAAAAAAAATGGCTCTGGCTGGTCACCCATACTCGCTTTACTTCCTTTTGAATTCCCTTTTTTTTTTGGATGTTATTAATTTTTCAAGGTAATCAGCAAATTTAATTTATTTACACGCAAATAAACAAAATAGATGGAGTAAAGAGGAAGTATTCTAGATTCTCTGCCTGTGAAACAGCGCCGTTAGTACAAATTCAATATCCCAACCAACATACTTTCGCAGGAGCTGAGTGCCCAGAAGCATCTGCATGACCTGATCGCACTAATATATATATATATA
>NCQV01090795.1:34390-49135 GCA_002740545.1 Lophocereus schottii | reverse complement strand
TATACATATATATATATATATATATACATATACATACATATATATATATATACACACACACACACACATATATACAAATGTATACACCCACACTAAACAACATATATATTATATGTTCCCTGGTAATTTTAATTTATATAGAGGCGAAAAATAATTTTCATCTCAACCTTTTTATAAGCTGCCATAAAATTCCGCTAAACGGTTTGCAAACTCCCGCTAAAACAAACACAGTCCATAAAGAGGGTCGAAATATTAACACCGGCGTCCAAGAAAAGGGTCGCGATTTTTGTATATTTCAACCGAAAAAAGGGTCGAAAAGTCTTGGCCCTGAATATCTCAACCCTTTTTGAAAGCGTCAACTAAAAATATAGTGACCCATTTACGCGTCTAAATAAAGGCAGAATAAGATCACGAAATGCCCCTTGATCTAGTAGTGTTTGTTGATGATATGCTTATATTTGGCATGAATATGGATATAGTAAATGATACTAAAAATTTTCTGAGTGCCCGATTTGAAATGAAAAATATGGGCGAAGCTGATGTTATCTTAGGAGTCAAAATTAAGAGGATCCAAGATGGAATTGATCTAAACCAGTCTCATTATATCGACAAAATATTTAAAAAGTTTGATTCATTTGATGTTGATCCTATTAGTACACTTTATGATACTAGTCTACATTTGATAAAGAATAAAGGTGTTCCTCTGTGCGAAATGGAATATACAAAAATAATAAGCAGTGTCATGTTTTTAATGAATTATACAAGGCCTGATATTGCATATGTTGTAAGCGGACTAGGAGATACACTCATAGCCGTAGTGATATTCATTGGATTATGTTAAAATGTTTACTTAAATATTTGAAATGTACTATTGAAGGGGGTTTACATTATGAAAAATTTTACGCTATAATGGAAGGATACAGCAATGCCAATTGGTTATCTAATAATGATGAAATTAATTCCACTAGTGGTTATGTGTTTACACTAGGTGGAGGCGCTATATCTTGGAAATATGCTAAACTGTCATGTATTGCTATGTCTACTATGGAATTTGAGTTTATTGCTCTTGAATTGGTAGGTCATGAGGCTGAATGACTGAAAAGTCTAGTAACAGATCACGGCTCCTTCGATTGCACTGCATTGTGATAATATGGCAGCAATTTTAGTTACAATAAGCAAGGCCTTCAATAGAAAGAGCACGCATTTGTGATTGAGACACAGAGTAGTGAAGGAGCTACTAGAAAGTGGAGTGATATCACTGGACTTTGTGAGGTTCGAAAAAAATATTGCAGTCTGCTAAAGAAAGGCTTGTCTAGAAAATTAGTCTTTGACATATTAAGGGGGATGGGCTTGAGACCTATTGAGGAATTGTAATGACGTATCCCTACTTCGCTAAAAAGGAAGTACAAAGGGTAATAATGAAGTCATTACTCAATTCCAAGAACACTACTTGGTATCCCTCCCTATGGTGTATGTGAGTTGTAGTGCTTTGCTACTGTTGGGAAAAGTTGAGCAGTTAGCTCTTAATGGACCATGTGAGGCGTAAAAATAGCACACGCTAGATGGGTCCACCTACTTAGGTGCGGAAGGTGGTCGCTTCCTGTCGGAGGATCAGTATGGGTATACCTTCTAGAGCACCTATGAGCTATCGAGAGTGGAGTATGGTCAGCATAAGGCGCCAAACCATAGACTATGAGAATATCTGAGATTAATATGTACCCAGGGCGAACTTACACCTCCTTATCAAGTTCAAGACGATTGTCACTTGGTTTGTTTTTAAATCCTGGTGTCACTAGGTATCAATTCAAGTCACAAGACATGAGCATCGGTACATTAATTTCTCTGTGCCCAAACATGTTTATATCTCCTAAACCATACTTTGATTTTTTGGGGGTTTGTTAGGAAAAATCAAAGTAATAGGTCAAGTTGTTAACATGCCTTGTGCTCTTGTCAAAATTGGTGGGAGTTTGGTGATCCACCTTTGTCTTTGTCAAATGTTGTTAAGAAATTGTTGAAATATTCTGTTAGTTGGTGAACTAAATTCTCCTCGTGCTTTCCTATATATATATATATATATATATATATATATGCACGGTTGAGGGAGGCTTTTTGAGGCCAAGAAAATTCAGCCAAAACACACAAAGAAAACAGAAAAACCATGAAGAACCTAGCCTTAAGCACATAATCATTAATCCTTAATATAAACATCTTTTGGCACTAATTCAAGTACTTCAAGTTAACTTCCTAGGAGTGCACCTGGAGTGGTTAACATCGTGTCAATCCTGGGGAACGGCCGCCTGTATCAAGTTTGCACGTTAACTTCGGCGAAAGCGTTCTTAGGATAGTGGCTAAGTCACGGCACAATTTGATCTATTAATTAATTATGATTATTATTTTTGTTATTACTAATCTTGTTACTTGATAATTTTAGATACACTTTAAAGTTGATCGATTCAAGTCTAGTGGTTCAATCGGTATCAGTTTTGAAAAATATATTTAATAGTTATAGTTATATATAACCACCTAACGCTATATTTTCCAACAAGCTTTAGGTGTGTTTATTAAGCCATGAATATTTTCACTTTCACCCACTAAAGGAGTAGTCTCGATCATGGGATTTGACCAACCTTCCACTAAGGTGGTGCTCCAAATTCTACTAGATGCATGAGAAAATATTCTTTGTCCGCATTCCCCTTTCATCCCGCATGTCTTCTCCTACCAAGGGTGCTCACCTGAGATATAAGTCTCTACATAGATTTACTTGCCAATATAAAAATTAACAAACTCAGTTATGTGCAGAAAGTTGTAGATATGCATGACCAAGAATGCTCAACTAAAGAAGAGGTAGCCGTGGCATTTATTGAATTCACAAGAACCTTATGTGATATTCTCATCAAGCACAATCTTTAGAGCCTACATAGGTGGTTAATAGGCCAGTTTTATCATCTTCTCAACAACAAATACTTTCTCCTTTAACATGAGGAAATTAGGGAAGCTCTTTTTAGCATGAAAAATAATAAGGCTCTAGGGTTAGATGGCTGCACTTTGGGATACTATAAAGAAGCCTGGGACACTCTTTTCAATAATGAGAGAATGCGTAAGCAAGCACTTTGATCACTCTTGTAGCGAAAAAGCCAACTGCTTCTAGCGTAACTAAGTTCATGCCTATAGCACTTTGCAATATCTTAATTATCAGTTCATCTCTAAAGTGCTTGCTACTATACTACAATTAGTCTTGCCTAACCTTATTAGTATGTGCTAAAATGCATTTGTGAAGGCTAGACTTGTTTAAGATAATATATTGCTAGGCCCCAGCTATTTAAACATTATGGGAGGAAATATATTTCTCCCCGAGCTGTGATCAAGATAAATATGCAAAAAGGCTTATGATACTGTGAATTGGGGTTCCTAAGTGTTAGTAAGTTATGGAAAAACCAATGGCTGAAGAGGAGGAAAAACACTATGTCGTGGCATACCATTGCCTTGAAAGCGATTCGGCTCGACCAAGAAGCAAATCAAATCAGTTGATCGCTCCCTAAGGTTAGTGAGTCTCTGAACATGTTTACCCGTGGCCAAGGACTTGGAACACACGGTGTATCAATTACACAGGAAAAGGAGAGAGAGCGGTAGAAGAGGAGAAGAGAAGAGAGTTGTGTTTATGTGTCTTCTGTAGCTGAAGAGAGCTAGAATTTATAGGTGAAGAAAGACTGTTGGAGTTGAGAGAAAATAACTAGAAAAAAGGAGAGCTTCATGACTCATTCAATATAGCTGTTGAGGCCTTATTAGACATGGCCATTTGACTACTAAAAATAGCTTCTACTGGAGCAAAATGTGGAGAAAATCAGCGTATAATCGCTGAATAGGAATGCCAATGGACAAAAATGGAAGTTTTTTTCTCTAAAAATATTAGCAGACGAGGCCCAAGCCCAGCCCACGATCGCACCGTGCCTGGCTTGAACCGGGTGGGTGGCATGTGCACATGAGGTGGTCACCCTCTTCCCACACAACTAGAAAAACCAGGTCCAATGTTACTGAACAAGTCCAAAGAGGATGGGAAAAGCAAGGGGCTAGTGAAATGTCATTACACACAACATTCAGTCCTCTCTTTTCGCTTTTGGGTTTCTTGAGCACTTTTAAAGCTTGTTATGGCTTCTGTGTATATACCTTCTTTCCCTGTAAATACCCCCTTGTTATTGTTGGAATAGTTGGTGTAATGGCTGCTGTGAGGACAAAGGGAAAAAATATGTTGTGGTGAGACCACTGATCTGAGAGCTATATTCGCCCGACTCAGGTGCAAATCAATAAGGCAAAAAAGCTCCCCAAACACAACAAGCTTCTCACTCGTACACTCAAGGGAGAAGTTATGGAGTATAGCAGTCTGTTGCCTAGGAAGAGAAGAGGAAAGAAGGTTTCTGTCTTTTTCTGTGTCCTCTTAGAGCCACAAAAGAGCTCTTTATATAGCAGTCTGATGAAGTAAGGGAGTTGTTAAGTAGCCATAATTAGAGGAGGAAAAAGGGGGCGGAAAAGCAGGAAAGGGAGAGAATCATGTAACTGAAGCAGTAATGGGGGAGAGGATCATGCTAATTGAGGCAGAGAGAGGGGAAGACTCAGTCAACTAGCCGTCAGGATTACAATAGCTCATACATAATCAGGCCAATGAGAATTCCTCCAAAAAAATATAGGCCCACAGCCGAACTAGACGGGCGGGTGGCGGTGCGCGCGCGTAGCAGCCCAAGTCCCCTCAACCCCCTTAAAACATGGCTTCTAGTTATACAACAAGCGCACGGAGGGTGGGATATATAAACTCTTCAAACCACTCCCAAAAGTGCCATGTGGGACAACAAGGAAGATAGAGAGAGTGAGTACGTGAACACCTTTTTGGGGTGCCGCTACTCCAACAAGCCCCCACTAATGGCACACAAAAGGAAAAGAAGAATGAGAAAGATTTCCTGGGCAAGAAGGGTCGGATACTTAAGTATCAATGTCTTTTGATTGAATTGATACCTAGGGAAGGGAGGCAACATCTAAGTCTGGCAAGTGAACTTAGTCTTGAACTTGTTGGACTTTGAATGAGGCCCTCGACACACATATCAACCCTAAAAGATATATACTTCGCGATAATCACTTGCTCTTTTAGGCCCATGTGCATACCTCGAGTCTCATAAGTGCTCTAAAGAGACAACCCTAGTCTCTCACAGAAGTGGTCAGATTTTCACACTTACTTAGGTAATTCCATCAGTCTATCTCTACTTAGACCACCATATCATGGCTTGGAATTATTAAGAGCATATGTTAGTTTAACCTCTTGTAGAGTGATGATGAATCCATGAAGTGCTTCTCTATACCACCACCATAATAGGCTATGGATTCATTTAATGTGCTTCTCTATGGAACAAGCACTACCGCACGTCATAGGGATGGGAAGTAGTGCAATTAGAAGACTACTATGGCTTTGTTTGACCACAAATAGGTATCCACCATACCTCTTCATTCCATGGGATTTAGCCCCATCCCCCTCGATGAATCGAGAACTACAGTTCTTGGCAATCCCTTTGTGAAAGGGTCTGCTAAGTTCTTCTCAGATCTCACATACTCCAAGGAGATAACACCATGCTTTAGCAATTGCTCTACTGCACCATGTTTAATACAGATACGTCTCTTTTTTCCATTGTAGACACTGTTGTGCTCAACTCCAATTGCTGCTTGCGAGTCACAATGCAAGGGGATAGGTGTTGATTGTTTCCTCCATAATGGTATGTCTGTCAGGAGACCCTTAAGCCATTTTGCTTCTTGACCTGCCAACTCAAGAGTAATAAATTCAGATTCCATGGTTGAGTGAGCTATACACGTTTGTTTTGCAAAATTCTATGAAATAGCTCCTCCTCCTAGCGTAAAGACATAGACACTAGTAGAACTCACCTCATCATTATCAGCAACACAATTTGCATCACAAAAACCTTCTAGTACAATAGGAAAATCACAAAAATGTAAATACCAATCCATAGTACCTCTAACGTATCTCAACAAATGATGAAGTGCATCCCAATATTCCTTAGCAGGGTTGTGAGTGTATCTGCTCAATCTACTAATGGTATATGCAATGTCAGGATGAATGTAGTTCATGCGAAATATCAGACTGCCTATTATTTTTACATATTCGACTTGAGACACACTAGGTCCTCTGTTCTTCTTAAGAGGTAGGCTAGAGTCATAGGGAGTTCTCATAGGTACTATATCAAAAGATTTAAACCTTTTCAATATTTTTTCAATGTAATGAGACTGACACAAGGAAAAGCCATTCTTGGTTTTTCTAAGTTTAATTCCCAAGATCACATCTGCTTCTCCTAAGTCTTTTATTTCAAAGAGAGAAGACAAAAGTCTTTTAGCCTCATTAATGACAGATAAATTGGTACCAAAAATCAGCATATCATCCACATATAAGCATATGATCACACAATCAGATGCAATCATCTTGGAATAAATACAAGAATCTGAGTTGTTAACAGCAAATCTATTTTTTTCTAAAGAGGTAGCAAACTTTTCGTACCACTGTTTGGGGGCTTGCTTTAAACCATAAAGGGATCTTCTCAGTTTGCATACCTTGTTCTCTTGACTGGGAACCTCGCACCCTTCAAGCTGTGACATATAAATCTCTTCTTCTAAGTCACCATTGAGAAAAGTTGTTTTAGCATCCATCTGAAGCACAACAAGATCATGAATGGCAGCTAAAGCAACTAGAGTTCTGATCATTGCAATTTTAGTCAAAGGGGAATATGTATCAAAGAAATCAATTTCCTTCTTTTGATAAAAGCCTCAAATAACTAATCTAGCTTTGTACCATTCAATAGAGCCATCGGTCCTAAGTTCCTTTTTGAAGATCCATTTACTGCTAATAAGTCTACATCCCTCGGGCAAGTCGGTGAGCTCCCAAGTTTTGTTTGACTCAAGGGAATCTATTTCACTCTTAATGGCTTCTTTCCAGAAAGTAGCATCTATAGACCTCACAGCCTCTTGGTAGGTTTTAGGATCTTCCTCAAGGAAGAACAGAGAAACAAACTCTTCGGTTAATGCATCAACATCAACATCAACATCAAAATCAGGGCCAAAACTAGTTTCAGTCCTCTGTCTCTTGCTTCTTCTAGGTTCAGTTGCTAAGTCTCTAACACTAGAGCTAGAAGCGGGTAAGTTCACATGTTCAGGCACGACATTAGACACAATATGAGGCACATCCTTTTTCAAAGGGAAAACATGCTCAAAAAATTCAGCATCCCTATACTCAGAAATAGAGAAATCAGATAATGATATAAATCTATATGCAGCACTGGTTTGAGCATAACCAATGAAAATAGCATCAAAGGTCTTGGGGCCAATGTTCGAATGTTTATGACTAGGTAGAGCAACTTTGGGCAAGCACCCCCACAGTTTCCGATAATTCAGGTTAGGGGCATATCCTTTCCATAACTCATATGGGGTTAGATCTAACTTCTTGTGGGGAGCTCTATTGAGTATAAAACAGGCAGTCAAGCCAGCTCCCCCCCACATGTTATTAGATAATCCAGAACTTACAAGCATAGCATTCATCATGTCTTTAAGGGTGCAGTTTTTCCGTTCAGCAACACCATTTTGTTGAGGCGTATAGGGGACAGTAGTTTCATGTATTATCCCATTTTTCTCACAAAAACCAGTCAGGGAATTGGTGTCATATTCCCCACCTCTGTCTGACCTGAGTCTCTTGATTTTTTTATCTAACTGGTTTTCAACTTCAGCTTTGTACTTTAAGAGCATTTCCTCATCCTCATCTTTAGAGTTGATGAGATAGACCTTAGTTTACCTAGATTAGTCATCTACAGTAGTGATATACCATTTCTTTCCACCCTTACTCATTGTGTTCTTAAAGTCTTGTAAGTCTAAATGTACAAGTTCCAACAAATTTTGCTTCAACACAAACATGACAGTCATTAGAGCAGTTTTCAGTATTCACATTTGGAATTAATAGCATATTTCTAAGCCTTTTTAATGAAGCAAGATTGACATATCTAAGCCTACCGTGCCATAAGTCAACGAACTCAGCAATATAAACAGAATTGGTAGCAGTTTCATTATTAACTTATGCAGGAGCATTTAGAACAAGTAATCCCCCACTACGATACCCCTTCCCAACAATGTCCCGATTTTGTATGATAACAACTTCACGAGCTTCTTGCATAATTTTCAGTCCAACAATATCAAGAAGGGTACTAGAAACTAAATTTCTACGAAGGGAAGGGACAAATAAGACATTACTTCAAGATAACAGTTTTCTAGAAGTAAACTTAAGTAGAACCTTTCCTTTACCCTTGACAGTAGCTGTGGATGAGTTGCCCATGTAGACGAACTGTCCATCAGCAACTTCTTCAAAATTGATCATGAGCTCTTTGTTGGCGTGGAAGTGTCTTGAAGCTCCAGAGCCCGGAATTCATTCTACCATGTTGTGCACAAGATTCGCCTCCAAGGTGGTGACTGCACATATTATCTCATTGTCCTCGACCTCAGCAACGTAGGCAGTAGGTGTTGAGGGCTTCTGTTTGGTTTGACTTGACCCTTTTCGCTGATTGCATTGATAGGGCTTATGTCCGAGTTTGCCGCACACATAACACACTACCTTGGGCTTTTGGATTTTCTTGTTGGCAGCATTTTGGTTTCTAAGATTTGGCTTCTGAAATTGCTTTCTTTTGCCTTTGAACCTATCTTTGTTCGTTGGCACAGCAAATTCAACCAGGTTAGAATTAACAGAATTTATCGAACGAGAAGACATCCTATCTTTCAACCGGTTTGCCTCTTCAGTCCGCATATGGCTGATCAGTTGCTGCAACGTGAGATCCTTCTTCTTATATTTGAGATGATTTCTATAATCGCTCCAAGATGGTGGAAACTTCTCGATCAATACGTTAGCTTGAACAATCTCGCATATCTTCATTTCTTCAGCCAGAACCTCAGCATACAGATTCTCGTAGGTGTGAACTTGTTCCATGATTGGTTTGTCGTCTACAATCTGGAACTGCAGCCACTTACCGACGACATATTTTTTCTTTCCAGCATCATCTGAACTATATTTTGCATCCAATTTGGTCCATATTGTCTTGGCAGATTTCAAATTCACAATCAGGTCAAACAGTGGGTTGGACATATTGTTTAGCAGGTAACTCCTAGCTAGTTTGTTGTCCTTTTCGAGTTTTCTTTTGGTGGCATCATCAAGTGGGATAGAGGGTGTTTTCAGGACAATAGGAGTAGATGGTTCAACGTCAGTGGAAGTATTGCTGCCGTCCAGAAGGTCCATAGCGAGAACGTAGTCGATCTCTAGTTGCTCGAAACAAAGGAGTAGTTTCTGGGACCAGAGTTTATAGTTGGTTCCATCAAGGGGTTCAATTTTGTATAGTTAAGGGAGAGTTTTAGGGATTGCAGCCATTGTAATTTAGCTTTCAGATTGTTGGAATAGTTTGTGTAATGGCTGCTGTGAGGACAGAGGGAAAAGCTATGTCGTGGATGAGACCACTGATCTGAAAGCTAAATTCGCCCGACTTAGGTGCAAGTCGATAAGGTGAAAAAGATCCCCAAGGTTTAACACAGCTAGCTTCTCACTCGTGCACTCTAGGGAGAAGCTATGAAGTATAACAGTCTGTTGTCCAGGAAGAGAAGAAGGAAGAGAAAAGGAGAGAAGGTTTCTGTGTTTTTCTGTGTCCTCTTAGAGCTGCAGAAGAGCTCTTTATACAGTGGTCTGATGAAGCAAGGGAGCTGTTGAATAGCCATAATTAGAGGAAGGAAAAGGGGGCGGAAAAGCAGGAAAGGGAGAGAATCATGTAACTGAAGCAGTAATGGGGGAAAGGATCATGCTGATTGAGGCAGAAATAGAGGAAGACTCAATCAACTAGCTGTTAGGATTACGACAGCTCATACGTAATTAGGCCAATGAGAATTCCTCTAAAAAATATAGGCTCACAGCCAAAATGGACGAGCAAGCAGCGGTAACTTGTGCGCTTAGCATCCTAGGTCCCCTCAACCCACTCAAAACATGACTTCTAGTTATCCAACAAGTTTAAGAAGGGTGGGATATATAAACTCTTCAAACCACTCCCAAAAGTTCCATGTGGGACAACAAGGGAGATAGAGAGAGCAAGTAAGTGAACACCCTTTTGGGGTGGCATTACTCCAACAGTTATTACTTCCCTCATGCCTGTGGTCTAAGGAAAGGGGACCCTTTGTTCCCCTTACTTGTTGTCATTTTTTGGAAATACTATCTAAGGGGTTGGAGTTAGCTATAAAGAACAAATTATTCCAGTTTTATCCCAAGTGTACGAAGGTTCAATTATGTCATCTAGTCTTTGCAGATGACTTGCTATTGTCTGAAAGAGGTTTTTTTATCATCAATACAAGTTCTCTGCGAGTGCTCCCTGTAATTTTGTATTATTTCAGGACCTCAACCTAATAATGACATGTCAGAAGTTTATTCTGGGGGAGTTCTACTAGCAGAGCAGCAAACTATACTTTCCCAAACTAGTTTTACCCAGCGAATCTTCCCTTTCAGGCATCTTGGATTTCCCTTAACCACTAAAAGGTTATCACACTCGCTTTGCCAATCTCTTATTGATAAAATCAAGCAAAACTTATGTTCTTGAACTACTCAAAAACTTTCTTATGTTCGTAGACAATCCCTGATTTAGTCTGTGCTCACTGGTATCATTTTGTTCTGGTCTTCTGTTTTTTATTGCCTAAACACATAGTGCAGACCACTAACAGCATCCGTTCCCACTTCTTTGGCATGATGGATTAGGCACTAGGAAAATGGCCTTGGTTGGTTGGGCTAAATTTTGTCAGCCTATGCAAAGTGTGGCTTGGGATTCAGAATAAATTCCTTTGTGCTAAATGATTTGGAAATTGTTTTGTGGTAAGTCTATCTTTGTTACTTGGGCCCAAAGTTATATGCTTAAAAATATATGTATTTTCTGTGTGATATACCTCATACATTGCATGCTTGGGCTTGGGAATTGATTGTTTTTATTAGGGATGAAATCGTGATACAAGATTGGGAATTTTTATTTAGATTCAGCATCAGCAGATGCTATGAATTATTTAGATCCAAGATGGAGAATTTTTATTGGTGGAAGTTGGTTGGGGTTGGCACAAATTCATTCTTTGGCTTACTACAAGAAACTGTTTGGCTACTCTGGAGTTACTGGCCAAGAGAGCCTTAGAGAGGCACTAAGTTTCAAACTGTCCGTGCTCTGTGCTCTGAAACAGAAGCAGATTGTCTTCACCATATACGTTTTCTTAGCAATTTGTTATGTGCTCTCAAGAGTACATGCTCTCATTGCCCACGTGTATATATTTTTTACGCGTGTATTTGTCATATATTAATTTTTTAATATATATTTGCTTATGTGACTTTTTGGAGTATGTGCTCACAGGAGCATAAAATACATATTCAACCATTTTTAATATGTGGTGCTGACGTGGCTCATAAAAGTACGTACTCCTAAGAGTATGATACAGGCTTTGCTTTTTCTTTACCTCTTTTCTCATGCTATATGGTGTCAACTGTTAACTTGGTCCAAGCAAACAAAAAGACAGTAGTTCTTTGTCCAAGAACTCAAATGGCATGCTAATAAATTTATCGGTGCCTCATTGTCAACGAAGTGAAAGAGAACTTTGTTGCCACCGCTGTATATGAAATATGGACAAAACGCAACGGAAGAAAGTTTCGCAACAAGCATAGAAGCTGTGAAGCCTTGGTCAATGATTGAAGAGATCTAGTGATGTATTGAACTAGCTGGTACTCACTCTCATTTTGGGAAATTCATGATTAATTATTTTCTGTTTTCCCACAAAAAAAAAAAAAAAAAAAAAAAAACAGTTTCACGCTCTGAATTGATGGCATAGTAGTTTTAACACGTGGATTGGTGGCATTTGACACATGCAACGTGATAAATAAGTTCTCATGTCATCAAATGAGTTATTGTCAAAATCTAAATAAGTCAATAGTGAAACAGACAAACTAAACAATATAAAGTCTAAGATGTGATTATCTGATAGCGATACCAATTTTGTGTACATGTGCATGGTGGTGTTAGGAAAAATGAAGAAAAATATATCATCTATATGTGATAGTTCATCTACCAACTATCAAGTCATCAAATTGATTAGTCAATATATATACAACTCGGCAGTAGTATTTGTTGATTAATATGACAAATATTAGGTTTAAAAGTGGATATTACTGCCATCTAATATTTACAAACTTGCATGGGAGCAGTATGATTCAAATAGTTTATATGATATATATAAGAGCACTTGCAGCCATTTGAAAAAAATGGAACGCATGCCCACCTATGCCACTTGTCCAGATCTTATGAAAGGAGCAGAAAATTTGCACGTGTGGTGGAACGCCCAGTTCCACCACACGAGCCTAATTTTTTTATTTTTAATGTATTTTTGCCTTTTTCTTTTTTTGGTTAATATATAATTTTAGTATAATTAATAAAAAGGGCTAATGTGTTACGAGACGGGTCCACGATAAATATTTTTATTGAATAATTCAAATTGGAGTTCCACAAGTTGAAGAAGTGATGAAATACAAGTTTTAAAAAATTAAAACTTTCACTGATGCAGCAAGTTTAAGTTCCAAAAAATGGAAATATGATTGAGAATGCTCCACAAGTTGAGCATATTTTCTTGCGCTACATAGCTGTCTAACTTTTGTAAATTAATAAACTTTTATTCTTTTTCGGATTCAATTTATGGCATTTATAAGTAGGGTCGTCAGCAGAATACGTTGCATCCTCCCCCCCCCCAAAAAAACCTTGGATACAATGTGGGCAGTACCATCTGTAGAAGGCAAAAATTCTACAATAAATCGGATGATGCCACGTGTAAAAAAAATGACCAATCGCAAATTGGCATGTGTCCTGTTAACTTTGATAGACCCGCTTGGTCAAAATTAAATGTAGCTAAAATCCAGCCAGTTAAAAGCTACCACGTGTCATTGATGATGCAGAAAATAGTAATTAGTTATCTTTTAAAATTAAGGGAATAATTACTAAGATATGGCCTAAACCCAACGTCCAACTCAAACCATAACCTTCGAGCCTATAAATAGGGGTCCTCCCCCTCATTTAAGGAGCTCAACATTCAGCATCCTACAAGTTTCAGAGCTCAGACTGCAAACAATATCTAGCTACCAAGCAACGAGGATCAAAATCAGCTAGCTCAACATCTTCTACAACTCAAATTGAAGTCTACTTTAAAGTTCTTCATCCAATTTATTAATCGAGATCAAGCAACCTCGCTCTCATATCGATTAATCTAGCCAACTACATTCAACATTCAACATTGGCAGAATTCAGAGCTCAGACGGTAAGGAGCATCCAGCTACCAAGCGAGAAGGATCAACACTTGCAGAGCTTCAGAAACTACAATCAGCCGCTTGTATATCAAAATCAAGAACAGTCTTCAGAGTTCTTCAGCTGATTTGCATCAACCGAGATCAAGCATAACGCCCTCAGAGTACCCAAATGATCAGGAGATCGAATCAGAGGAATATTTTATTGTATTAAAATTCAGAGATTGTACCTACACACTACATCAAAACAAAATTCAATTTGTTGCTAAATTTCTTGTTTAATTTATTTCAAGCTCGAAATTTACGTTTACAAATTTGGCACGCTTGGTGGGACATCTCTACCTCTCATCTCTTTCTCCAACCGAACAAGTTCCACACTTCTTTAAAGAAGAAATAGCTCCCAAGAACGTCATTATTCAATCTTCGAAGAAGGAGACTATGGGATTTGCATCTGAAGGATCCACAAAGGCTAGTATTGGATCTGGCAATCAAAGCACCAGGGTGATGACTAGGAGCACATCTAAAGTTGATGCCTTCATCACCTTAAAGAAACAAGTTGTGGCTCTAAATTTGCAGTCACGCAAAACTCAAAAAGTTAGCTCCAACTTGCCTTCTGATGGAATCAATCAAACTGCTTGTCTCCCTAATTTGAAGCTAAAGCCTCTTACTGCTTTCAATACTAGGAAGACTTTACCTCGAACAATGGATGAATTCCAAACATACATTAATCCCGCCTTTCAGCCTTTCAGTGCAGAGGATGACAACTATGATGGCAGTCATTCTTCACTAACATCTCCAAAGGACTTGCATTTCTCCCAATCAGAAACTGAGTCTCCCAACATAGTCGTCATGCCAGTCATGGTGATAGAGGCTATCAACTTAGAGGAATAATTGGCGGACATGAAGGCCAAGCTCGATAAACTCTCAAAGGAAAGTGCAAAAAAGGACGCACAAATTAAGCGTCAAAACGAGCAGATTGTTGAGCTAGTAAAGAAGCTGGAAAAGAAATCCTTTGAAGCTTCGAACAAAGGTTTAAGCGCTAAAGATTCTGGCAAAGAGTCTAATCACAGCGAGGAGTCTAACGATGGACGCAAACCAAAGAACGATTCATCCTTAAGTGTAATGTCAGTGCAGCAAATTCAAAATTTGATAGCTAACGCAGTCAAGGCTCATTTGGGAGGGTCTCACGAGAGTCACTTGTATACACAGCCTTATACAAAGAGGATCGATGCACTTCGTATGCCTCATAGCTATCAACCTCCCAAATTCAACCAATTTGATTGCAAAGGTAACCCCAACTAGCACATCCCTCACTTCGTCGAAACTTACAGTAATGCTGGCACTGAAGGAGATCGGTTGGTGAAACAGTTCGT
>NCQV01090795.1:416-10540 GCA_002740545.1 Lophocereus schottii | reverse complement strand
CAAATACCGGTGGAAGTGTAGAAGTGTTTGGATGAGGTAGGTTTAGAGTGGCTAACGGAACTTTTCAACGTTATTTTTAGGACCGCTAAGATGCCCGAAGAATGGAGGTCTAGCACAGTTATCCCTTTGTACAAGAACAAAGGGGATATTCAGGATTGTAATAATTTTAAGGATATAAAGTTGCTCAGTCACACTATGAAGTTATGGGAAAAGGTGATTAACAGAAGGTTGCGGAAGGTTGTTTCAATTTCAGAGAACCAATTTCGTTTTGTACCAGGCAGATCGACCATAGAGGCGATTTACCTCCTGAGAAAACTCATGGATTTGTATAGGGATAGAAGGGTGGATCTCCACATGGTGTTCATTGATCTGGAGAAAGCTTATGATAGAGTTCCGCGTGAAGTTTTATAGAGATGCTTGGAGGAGAAAGACGTGCTACCCTGGTATATTCGAATTATTAAGGATATGTACGAGGGAGGTAGGACGAGTGTTAGGACACCAGGAGGGGTCACTAATGACTTCTTCATTGTTAGGGGCCTGCATCAGGGTTCTGTCTTGAGCCCTTTTCTTTTCACTCTAGTTATGGATGAACTTACAGGAGGGATTCAATATGAGTTACCTTAGAGTATGCTTTTCGCAGATGACATTGTACTTATTGATGAGAGCAAGCAAGGAGTTAATGACAAGTTGGAGCATTGGAGGCACACTCTGGAATCTAGAGGTTTCAGAATGAGTACATCAAAGACGGAGTACCTTCATTGTTGTTTTAGTGGAAGGGTAGATGAGGGGGGAGAAGTCAACCTGGATGGGAGGCCCATACCTAAGGTCGATAAGTTTAAGTATCTAGGCTCGATCATTCAGCAGAATGGGGATGTTTGACGAAGATATTAACCAGCGAATAAAAGTAAGCTGGCAAAAATGAAAGTATACCCTCAGGTGTGCTGTGTGATAAGAGGGTGCCCCTTGGATTGAAAGGCAAAGTCTATCGTGTGGTAGTTAGATCAGCTGTTCTTTATGGATCGGAATGTTGGCCTCTAAAAAATACGCAAGTTCAAAGGCTGATGGTAGCAGAAATGAGGATGATAAGGTGAATGTGTGGTTATACGAGAATAGACAGGATTAGAAAGGGAGTTATCAGAGACTTAGTTAAAGTTGCTCCCATCGGAGATAAGATGAGAGAAATAAGACTCCGATGGTTTGGTCATGTAAAAAGGAGGAGTGTGGACGCTCCAGTGAGGAGATGTGAGAGGATCAACATCCCCGAAGGCAGCAGAGAGAGAGGACGACCAAAGAAGAACTTGGACGAGATAGTTAGAGAGGACTTGAAAGTTGTCGATTTGACGGAAAACATGGCTCAGGATAGGAAGTTGTCGCATGATAGGACTAAGACCGTAGTTCGCGGAGAGTCGACCCTGTAGTGTTCTTTTGGTTGCTGTGGCTTAGCACTGGTAGAGTCTTGTTCTTCTTCCGTATACAGTGTTTGTATGCAGGTTGTACTGTCTTTCAAGAAGAGTTATCGTCTGCTTACTGCTGGTTGTCCAGGTATATTGCCTTCTTCCATTTTATTGTCCTTTATTTCATAACTTCAGCAACTGATCGGGTATTTATCTTTTATTTATCTCGGGCATCCCTTGCGTTAGAATCTTTCTTCTATAAAATGCTTTCCCATTTAATGTTTTCGTAAAATCTTTCTTCCATAAAATATTTTCACAAAGCCATTTTCGTGGGTCTCTTGGAATTAGCCTCTCTACGGGTAGGAATGCCGATAGAGGTAAGGTTGCCTACAGATGGATCTCCTCAGACCCGGCGACAGCGGGACCCACACTAGGAGCTGTTGCTGTTGTTGTTGTTATCTCCCTAATTTCCCATTAGTTTGATTGACTCACTTTTTTCGCCTCCAAGAGAGATGTAACCCATGATTCATCTGATACCAAAGCTTGCTCTAGTTTCCTTCACATCCATATCTGGTTTTATAAAAATCTGGCATTGCTTGGTTACTTAGATATATAGAACTGATCTCCTTGCTTCCATAACTGGAGGTAGGTTCTCGGGAGAGGAATAAGGAGAGGGAGAATGGGGGAAGGAGAACAGAGATCCTACTGAATAAAGAATAGTGCGGATGCCTGGCATATAGAAATAATCAACTGTACTCCGGAGAACTTTTCCCTCACACAACTTTTAAATCATATGAATATTGATAAGAGTAAAGAATGAAATAAAATCAACAAAGATATCTTAGTACAGTCAAGGTCTACATCTAGTGCCTCCAAATCAGAAAGGCGCCAAGTCTGGCTGCATCCAAGGGGCCTGTAATTACAACTTGGAACAATCATAAGACATGACGAGCTTGAGCAACATTTTACAAGAAAAACCTCTATTCATAGGAAGAATATTAGAGAGTTCTGAGATCCCCAATTGTCAGCGCCAAAAAACACAAAAAAACAAGGATGATATAGAATAGCCCAGTGGTATCCAACTGGACCAGCGCATGCAGTTGCAGAAGGTGGAAACTGAAATACCACTACATGACCACAAGCATTAGAAGCAGAGGATTTCCTCATTAGTCATTACCACCTCCCCCCAATCCCATCCCCTCCCAATTCTGCTCCCCATATGGTGAACCCGCCCTTCATAAGGTGCGGCCTTAATTGCCTTAAGAAGTAGTTATATCATCTTGTCAGATATCCATGTCTTCAAAGTCATACTTATGCTCTACGAACCTTGGATGCATCAGAATCAGAACTCTATGAGAAACAGTAACACAGATGAATGGTCTCCTTTTTCTACTGGCGTACAAAGTGAGGCACGAAGGGCAGGCGGGCACGAAGGGCAGGCCAATGCATGCAGTGACAAACAAGATCCCTAATACCGATGCCAAGGGCTTCACCAGCCCACTCTTTTGATAAAGAATCGAGTGCATAATTCACAAAAACCAAAAAGAAGAACAAAGACAAGGTCCAAAATCTAAACCAAAACCCCTTCTCCCTATCTCCCGCAAATGTTCCATGCAATACCTATGTGTGCATTTACCATTCTCAGATTACAAACCAACTATGCGCTAATAGAAATGTTTTTTTAATTCATCTTAATCAGTTCTTGGATGCCTTAGTTGATAGAGATGCAAAGATTAGCGGGAGCAAGCCCCATTCAAGGTCCCAGAAAGTCAGAAATGCCCTTGATTACACACTGGAGACAAAATGCACAAAGCGGATAGACCTCCACATTCTAGCAGTACCAGTTAAAATAATTAACATCATAGTAAAAAGTCTGAAAGATATGTCTCAAAAAGGAAGCATCAAGCAAAATGCAAGTCCCACCAAAAGCTGCAGAATTGAAGTGCCTACAAAGAAGGAATCCTTAATCAGTAAATGCACTGCGTAAATTAAATGTTGCAAGGATAGGTCCTATGGTCGGAATGCTAGCATATTCTAAACAACTACTTCACATGACCAAATAGATCACATCTGCACTAGCCAAGATGTTTAATCATCGGATCCATCAATTGATTCAACCATAATAATCATTCTGCATCTTAGGGATACCTAGCTTTGGTCTATGGATTTCAGGGAAACAAGGAAGACACTACCAAATATGGGTACTGCAGCCAAAAAAAAGTTTGTATCCATTCGTTTGATTCATGCAATCAAAGAACAAGGTTTACACCATGAACAATGAGCAAAATCTATGTCTCGCGATGCAGTCCACACCCACCCACATACCAGAACGTGAAACAGCTCCACAAAACCAGGCAACCAGGCTTCCACAGACCTCCAGTGATAAAATCACAGAAACTCTGGTCTCTTAGCCTCTCTTTTCACTAAGTCACATTCCATACTAGATTCTTTTCACTTCCATGAACTTCTGCTCAGTTTTCCAGAGATTCCCCCCAGGTCCCCCTGAAGCAAAGATTTAGTAGTAAGTGCCAAACTTTATGATAGATGTTAATTCCTTTTCCATCAGATGTTGACGGTCAAGATTTTTTGGCCATAGAAGATCATAGCTACAATCAAACTCTAATTTACAATATTAAATTGTGGCAGATTTCAAAATGTTCACCATTAATATCCCAACTTTCCAATAGAAGCTTGATTGTATGTTTCATACAATTCACATGCTAGGGCAAATTCTGCAAGCTGAGCTAGTCATCTCATGCACAGCTTTCAGTAGGTACCCCCCCTCCCCCAGGGTACCTGTTCCCTTCCTGTGTCCATACCAGAAAGCATTGCTTTCCTCGCAACAAGGTTCTCCTCTTCATGGATTTCATCTCTCTGATGTCCAAATCCAGAGGCCACTTAGTACAGCTGATGAATTTTTAGACTCACATAAATCTGTTATTCATATATTCCAAGAGGAGAGGGACAGTCTTGAAACTTCACTTTCTACTAAGACAGCTATTTGATATTTGACCTTTACAGGGACATGTTATGGTTGCTGTTCCTTGTAGAACTTTTTAAGAAGATTATACACAGCTGCTCGACAGAGAACAAAGAAAACAAAAAGCCCTCACAAACTATGTTCAATTGACCACAGCAAACTGGAAAAAATGGTCAATGTTTATAAGAAGGGATCAAGGGAGAACAACAGAACCCAGGAAATCATTCTCACCTCCAAGCAATCAATCACCGCCAGTTGATGCTGTTCAGCAATGTCTGGATTGAGCTTTATAAGTCGGCTAAGAGCATCAATGCCCATGTATCTCAAATTATGGCTATCACTCTGCTGATTATGTAAAATGTTAGACACAAAATAAAAGATAATCAAACAAGTCTACAGTAATTAATATTGATGCACTGGAATAGACCTTTAGAAATCTTGATATTGTGCTAGACGCCGTTTCCATCAGTTTAGGATTTGGATATATAGCAGCTGCACAGCACACACACTCATAAAGAACAGCATTCCCAATGTTGCTTGACGTATCAGCCTTCCTAGTTATGTCATTCACAACAGTATACATGTGTTCACTAGCCTGCTTGTCGCCACTGCCCAGCAATGCCAGAATTTTTAGCAACTTTATCTGCATAATCAAATTGTAGATCCAACATTAGAGTCAAACATCAAGCACCCGTTAGAGAGGAATTTCAAGAGACCTGCTTATAACAGATTTTCAAACATGACTGGCCAGCAGCACAGAAAACAAAAAAAAATTAATAGAGGATCCAACATATGCCCACAGAGTTCTTTTTTGGGGGGATGGGAGGGGAGCGGGGCATGATTAATGCTCACACGGTTCTATTCCCTAATACATCAATAGATACACCACATAATTGGAAGCAAAAAACTAATAGAAGCCAATAGTAGAAACAAATCACACTTTTTTCTACACCAAGAACACTTCATATAATTCTTGTAAGTTCCTAGTAGAGTAGTGTCAGATGCAATACTAGACCTGTTTAAGGAAAGAATTTGGAAGTTTAAACGGAAAGGAAACTAACGCACTCCAAACTATGAGGACAATATCTCAATCTGCACCTGCCATAAGACAAGCACAATATCCTCATGCCCTCCACACCAAAATATCATCGGGATAAGTCCATAAGAAACGATACCTTTCTCAGTTTACCAAAACAACCATGTTTAGTAGGAGGAATTTCAAGGTCTCAATTTAGGTGAATGAAATCCCGTCTATACCTCCGTCCACAAAAGAGAACACCAACAGGAGCAGCTCAATCATTCAATTCCTATGCTCACTCAGCAAGAGAGCATTTAATTAACTCAGGAAACAGCAAAAGCACTCCAGTGTGATGAATTTTGTAAATTGCAATTGCCATTTGCCCCTTTTGTAAACCGCTGGCATCCCCTGGTGTCTTTATTAATATAACTTTTTATAACTATTTTAAAAAATTAAAAATTAAAAAGAGGATACAGAACGCAGAAGAGTTTCAGATGACATACCTGAATATATGGAGCAGGCATCTGATGATAATCATAGCTTTTGGGCAATCTGCGTTCAGCTACTTGTTTGAGGATACTCACAAAGCTGACAACCAAATCTTTATAAGAATTAGCATCTACTGTAATCAGATCATATAGAGGACAAAGTGTGGCACCCATGACTGAAGGATCGTTATCTGAAAGCTTCTGCAGAAAAAAATCTGAACAGATTAATGCAACTATATTTTATGGCAAGAGCAAGTAAAACAATCAAAGCAAAGAAGTATCACTGCAGAACCTCCAAAAAGGATTAGCAGCACCACATAGGCAGCTCACTGTGAGTGACATATTCATGAATTCAGTCAGCATGATGCCCCAATCATACATATGCCAGCCACACAATGTTTATGAACGGAAGATCTGAAAGTAAATAGAGCCAAATCCAGACCTAGAACAACATGGATGCATGCTTATAATTCCCAAATATGACAGTGGAACTCAAACAGAAGAACTTAAAAAAGACCAGTAACATAGTTTCCCAGTTCTAATCACAGAGTCAACTGGAGCTCCATCTAGATTAAGTTTGCCAAGCTGCCAGAATCTCAAAACTCCAGACAAGCTCAACTTCAAATCATAAAATGTATCCCTTCCTCTTTCATAGAAGCAGTACACAATGGTATTTAACTCCCTAAATGAAAGCAGTACCCATGTCCCAACTCCTAAAGAGGTTGTGCTTCCCTGCAACAGTAAACATATTGTACCTAGCTTGTCATGCAAAACTTCCAACAAAGACCTGTGAATCATTTTTAAGTGATAAATTTGTTTCGGCTTGACAGAAAAATTACATTTTTTTTCTTTTCCCTTAATCAGCAAAAATTTTGGTAAGAAATCAGAAAAAAGGGTGCAAAAGCAAGCACTCTACAAACAAAATTTCTTACAAAAAGACTATCAAAAACTTCACAGAGAACCCTCCCAAAGGTTTCACATTTTCTGATGCAAACCCAAATCCTTAGAATTGTATGATAGCCACGCACCAGGAACAAGCTAGGGTAATCATACATAAACTGTCCATGAACAAACAAATATATAAAGCTACCATTCGATAACATCAACTACTAATAATACAGCATTAGTTCATTTCCATCCACAAAGACCGCCACAGTAGTAAGGGACTCAGTTTTCAACTTTCTAACACCCCAATATTTCTCCATTTTCAGTTTAGAGGAGGTAACAGCTTCCTAGCAGAAGGGGCCTATGCAGTGTGCTCCTGTGAACATTATATTGAATTGAGTGCTGTAAGCTGAACAAATATTGAAATCAGTCCAGGGAAGCAAAATATCGTAATAACTGACATTCAAAGAAAATAGGTTTTACTAAGTATAGTAGCCTCAGAACAATAAGGCTTTTCTTTTAACAGCTTGCCCCCCCTTTCTTATACATTCTAAAAAGATGAGCTACACCATCACAATTCACTTGTCAAAGAAGCTCTTTCTCATTAAAGCATGGAATTTCTGTACACAGCATTCAACACCAACAGCATAAGGCGAAAATACGACCCATACAGCACCGGATGACAAAACTACCCGTTTTAACATTGATGAAATAGTTGCGGGCACGTCTTTCAATATATACTTTCTGCACTGTACTTAAACCTTAAAAAGGGAAGATGCTCAAAAGCACATTGCAAAAGGAGTTTTGCTTTTTGAGGAGAAAAACACCTTGCATACAAATTTGCTTGAATCATAGTTTTTCTTTTCTCGATAAGGAAAGTAATATATCTAAACTAGACTGATCAAAGGAACAGATGCAGACCTAGGATACAACAAAAGACCATATATGTTCAAAATACAACCTATCCACATAGTCACCTGCATCAATAGAGGAAGAGCAAAAATTCCCATTATCCCCAAAAGTAAAGAACCTTGATGAAATTGTCTTTTAAGCGCCAAGAGAAGCTTCAACATCCTTGAATACTCCTTGGTTTTCTTTCTCTGCCAATGCTCCACAAATAAACCCTCCCAAGCCAAAAGGAGGTTTCTAATGAAATTAGAAGCACCCAAAAAAACGCCCCAGCAACAAAGGCGAACTCCCAAATTGCCCAGATGAACTGACAACAGAGCAATGAGTGGTCTGCTCATTCCAAATCCCCATTGCACATAACACGCCTATTCACCAAGATCCAAATCCCCGTTGCACATAAAGCACCTATTCATCAAGATCTCCCCGCTTTCTGAATCACACTATTTCTTACTCACTTGTCAACGAGAGGTGTGCATGGAAGAAAAGGAACGGAGGGATTTTGGGGACAAAGCTATGTACTTTAAGAATATCAGGAGTTTGAGGGCATGGCAATATGCTGCTTGTGCATACAGTGTTACCCCCTCATGTCTTATTAATATATTTTTTATTACTCATATAAAGTTAAAATGATAATTAAAACAGTTTGATACAAACCATTACCAAACTAGTGCGACATCATCCTTAGCACGTATGTTGGAGCTTCATGTGTAAAGCTCAACTTCACAAACAATTTGTCAGGATGCCAGGCAATCAGTGTGAGTTGGGCTCCAATCTCCTCAAGTCCAAACTATGGTCAACCTCAAACGCTTCATTTTTCTCTAGAAACATTCAAAGCCATATGTTTCCCTCCAAAATCAAGAAATTTTACAAATCAATGCAATCAGTATGAATTGGGCTCCACTTTTCTTAAGTCCAGACCATGGTCAACCTCAAACACTTAATTTTTCTCTAGAAACATTCAAAGTCATTTGTTTACCTCCAGAATCAAGGCATTTCGAAAATCAATAATTGAAACCTCTCCTGTAACACCTTATTTAAATAAATGCGAAGGACTGACCTCTATCATCAAAAGACGCCAATTTCCTATCAGTAAAGAGAAACACTCACTAATAATAATGTCCACATAGCATTATGAGTTCCACAAATTTAAACAAGTTGTTTAAATGGAGAATATCATACTACAGTTGCGCAACACTTGCAATAAAAAGCTTCATAATCATAGCTTCTCCACATTATTGCCATACACGAATTGATATAGAAAATATCACTTTTATCTTGCCAGGGAGCTATTTTGATTTTGACTTCTAGAATTACTAAGAAAATACAATTGTAATCACCTAGACATTCAGACTTAGGCCTATATTAGCCAAACCACCTTTCGTGAAAATTTAACCCATTTCCCCAATCAGTCTAGAGTCTACAGCTTGAAATATTTAATGAAGTACTAACATCCAAGCTTTTAATCATCTAGGCATTAGACTTAGGCCTATATTAGACAATTTTTGAAAGTTCGTCAAACAAACTAAACGGGTGGTCCAAACGGCTCACCGCTGATTCAACCTTTGCTTGAAATATAGTACTGATAATGCCTCATTGCAGTGCTCGTCAAACTAGCTTCGACAACAAAAAACAACAATGGCAGAACCCACAAAAAAGGGCAGCCTGGTGCACAAGCATCCCGCGTTCACACAGGGTTCGGGGAAGGGCCGCACCCCAAGGGGTGTATGGTAGGGCAGAACCCACAAAAAAGAAGGACAAAAATCTCACCTTTCTGAAATTGGATACAAGATGAGACACAGAAGACGGGGAGCGCTGATGAAAGCGGTGCAAAGCCATGATAGCCTTCTTCCTGACAGCCTCCTTGGGATGATTTACAAGCTCCACAACCTGGGGCAGCACAGCAGGGATAGTCTCCTCATTGATCAACCGGCAAACAGCGTTCAAAGCGGCACACACAACAAGATAATTGTCTGATTTTAAGTCCTTCTGAATAGTATTAACAATGAGAATGATAAGATCATGGTTCTCATCAAGAAAAAGGGTAACTGCAAGATACCCAGTTCGCTTAATAAGAATATTATCATCATGGGTCATCTTAACGGCATGGATGTATCCGAAAGAGGCGTCATGGCCGAGCATCTCAACATAGACCAATCGAATGATGAACTCCTTCATCTTGCGTTTAGGGATGTCAGGCTCGATGATTCGGCGTTTCAGGGTTTCGATCTCGCTGAGAACGATACGGTCTTCTTCCGCCTTGGATCGAGCCTCACCAATTGATTTCACCAGATCGAGGAACTCCTTGGATTGTCCGAAGCCACCTTGGGAGCCCATTGCGAGCTCCCTACCTATAGTCCTCAGCTGCTCCATCTTCAGAGAGAAAGTTTAGGGTTTAGGGCGGAGGAATTCAGGTGGCGAGATCTGCAAATGGAAGGCAGGAGGGGGGGGGG
>NCQV01090791.1:5666-16175 GCA_002740545.1 Lophocereus schottii | reverse complement strand
GTTAGTTTGATGCTTCGGGTTTAAGAATTTGGGAACTATTTAAATTGTAAGAACACAAGTTTTCTTCTTGACTCTCTCTATTTATTTCATGTTCTGTATTTATTTGCTTTTGATAGTTTAATATCTATGTTGATCAATTGTGTTGTTTTGTTTATGATTGACCTCTTGAATAGCTAATTGATTTTGGTTAGCCCAACCAATTTGGGATTTTCTCTCATATTTAATGTAGTTGATGAAATACTTGAAAGAGTTTTCATCAATCCTCTGAACATTGACTTATGCCAAAAGATAAGATTAATTAACGAGTGTGGGTGAGAGAATAATTGGGATTTTGAAGTGTGAATAGTTAGAATCTTTAGTAGGTCCATAGGTTTCTACTCATGTAGTCTAATGGGGCTAATTCAATGCAAATAGGTGGTTAAAACAATTAGATTCGCCTTCAACGCTTGAAAGAGGGCGTATGCGGTCTTTGGTGGGGTAATATTCGATCATGCCTAAATGCTAGAATAGGCGTGGTCAGGTTTGGGCTTGTCCAGATTGGTTGGTTTCTTAAATGGGAAAATGACAACCACGCATCCTTTTTATTGCTTTCTTAGTGGCCTATACTTCCTAATTGCTAGCTATAACAACAACGTAAACTTGCATTTGGAAGTCAACAGGTGGTCGATGTTGCTCAAATGTCATGTCGATTCCTTGTTGGTCGTCTAAGAGGTTGGGGAGGTAGGGGCATCCCTAAGATTGAGTGAGATATCATAGTTAGTAAGCGCGTACACACCCTCTTTTGCATTTGTCATGGTTCCATTATCCGTGTTCCTCGTGCATGAAGGCTGAATTCCATCAAAATCATATCAATTTTTCATCCACTCCATTCCAGCTAATTTTTTCATTCCCCTCCCTTCTAAAAAAGAAAACCATTAGTTGCATTAGTTACTTATTTTTTCTTTCTCACTCGATTTTCTCAATTTGGGGAAAAATCTTTCAAAATTAATTCGTAGCTAAAGAAAAAAAAGGATTAACTTAAGGAAGGGATTGGCAAGTTTAGACGACAATTTCGAGTTCCCGTCAAAATTAGAGTATGGCCAAAGATGGGAACTTTCATGTAGTGATAGAAAATCTTCCTAATATATTGAGATATCTTCTTTGGGTAAGAATTCGCAGTTTGTTCTTTCTTTCCTTAACATTTGAATTTTATTATCTAATTGGCTGCCATGAATCTTGGCGAGGGTGTAAGAACTTATTTTTATTTATAAAGTTGAAAGGGAAAATTAGGGCAAGTTTTGTACTTATTTTTGTTTCTTTTTGTTTTACATTTCACCAGAAATAATTTTAACCCTTGAATTTGTAGGTGGTGATTTGACAACATCTGGAAGAATGGACTTCAAAGTTATAGTCAATATGCTTAAGACAATGGAGCAATTCTATCATTGCCTTGTCTATCCTCAAGGCTCATAATTAGGATCTCTTAATACCATCATTATTGCAATTACAAGTGGAAAAAAGAAAATAGTTGGGAATTTACAATCATTAGGTCGTACTTACCCAATATGACCCCCTTATAAAGAATAAATTAAAGTTCTATAAAGTCACTGAAAATATCATGGAATCCATTAACATCAAAACATTTAGACCCCTCTGCATAAATTGAAAAAAACTAATTTGCAATGTCTTTTTTTTTTTTAACTCACATAAGCTTTTGGAGACTTATCTTATATACATAGCATCAATTTCTTCTTGGCCTTGGAGTAGTTGTAGCACCAGAAGGTCCAAATGTTCTATTAAATATCAAGGTTTACATCCTGAACATGGAACATCTCAAGCCCAGCTAAAATAAATACCTTACCTTATAGCCTGCACGCTTATCAGAACTGAATTTTCCAATGCCAGAGCTAGCTGCTTTTGGAGCCAAAAAGAACAAGAGCTCTTGGACACAAAAAAGAAGTCTCAAAAAGCTTTAGTACTGAACCAAGACAATGCACATTAGTTCTAGTAGAGTTTTTTTTTTTTTTTTTTTTTTTTTTTTTTTTTTCACATTTTGTGGAGCAAAGGTTTGACGTTTCGATGTTCATGAATTCCATCCTATGTCCTGCCACTCTCATTTTGAGTTCTGGCAATTATGGCTAGTCTACTTATTGTTTATACTAATCTTATTTTCACTCACTTTTGTGCTGTCTTAATTCCTCTTGTTGGAGTAACCTTTGATCAATGGGATCTATCAACTTAGAAATGCATTTGCTAACGAGATTTACAGTTGATTGATGATGAGGGTCATATTGTCAATGAGATCATGAGAATATGTATGCACTTGATTTTATTGTCCTTTTAGAATATCCTTCTGAGAATACACCTAGAATGATAGAGTCAATCTTAGTCTTTACTTATCACAAAAATCATATTGCCTTAGCTTAGCTTGTGTAAGAATATTGCCTTTGATTGATGATGGACTAATTATCATGGTCATGATATATCAGCAAATTTTGAAAGGAGAAAGATAATAATGTTGAAAATGAATGAGTTCGTGCTTCAGCTAATTTGTTCAACTTTTGGCTTTTAGGGGGAGGGGAGGCGTTGTTACTATGAAGTCATGTCAGTTCTAAATTTCTTCTTGTGTTTAGTTATGAAATGCCATAAATACAGGATTTATCATTACATTTCCATTTGTCCTTTAAGAAATTGACACTTATATCGTTGATCTTCATATGATATCCACTTTTCAAGATTAGTGTGAAGATTTTAATTCAAATAGTATTACCCTTATTGTCTTTGTTTTGTTAAATTGAGGGTTTTTTTTTCCCTTGGGGATCAATTGGTATGTTTTCACTAGTATATCTTCTATGATTATAAGTATCACGGTGGTCTTAACTATCATTTGTTTGTAGAATAGCAAAAAAAACTCCTAGAGGGCATGTTACTGGCATACTGATAACTTAAAGAATTTTATTGTTACACCGAATTTGGAATTACTAGCTAATAGCTTATCTGAGTTTGATAGAGAACTTCTTCTAGTATCCTTCAACTATTAGCCATATTATTTTGAGTTTTAGATTCTCTTGGTTAAGATGCAAATGATTGAAATTAGACCTGATAACGGGTTAGGGCTCCGTCTCACTAGGCCCTAAAAAAATGAGGTTTAGCGTTGACTTTTTTTGCCTCTGATCCACCTCTACCCTCAAATTGAGGGTACCCAACTATAATGCGGGTTAAACTTAGGTAGAGGTTTTAACCACTTGACCCAACCTGCTGACCCTCATTTTTTAAAAAAGTTAAAATTTCAAATCAAAACAAAAGACATTTAGTTTCATTTATTCAAAGTATTTTGGATTTATATTTTCTCATCTCTTCTTAGCCCCTCTCTCACTCAACCTCTCCAGATCTCACTCGCTGTTAATCGTCCTACGCTCCCTCTCTGATGTTGCTTAACTAATTGTTATGTATATTAGAATATTTGTGACTATGATGCTTTTCATTAAAATGTTCTATTATCAGTCAGCCTCTCGTTTAAAAGGATGCTTAATGTTGAAATTTATGACAAAATTAAATCTTAATAAAAAAATATCATTTTGTATATAAAGAAGGCTTGAGAGTTGGGTCTAAATTGAGGACCCGAGAGTACCCACAAAGTGAGGGTCAGGGTTAGGGTTAAGGTCAAGAGTTTGTTGACCCATATAAGGGTTGGGTAGGGTTAGAGTTAAGAAAATCTTACCTTATGACCCTCATAAGTCGACACTTGACTCACCTCAACCCTCAAATTGATCAAGTTTACTTGAAATATTGTTAGAACTTTAACTGCTCTCGCACTTGAGATTTCTCCTATGGTTCAGCCTCGCCCTACTTTTCTTTGCCATTGTAGCTCTCAATGTACTTGGATGGAATGGAAAAGTGAGGAGTATCCCATTCATTAGTATATTAAATGTATATACTTTATCATTAATCTACTGTGAATAGGTGGTTGTCTCCAAGATTTATGACAACTTAGCAAAAGGTTTTTGCACAATGGTAATTTCTTCATTTATTTTAGAAAATGTTCTTGCCTATGGTACTATGATTTCACAAAAGTCATTTGGTTCCAAATCATCATCTTTTCTGAAATTCTCATTGGCACCTTGAATGATCGCTTGTGGATTCGTCACACCAAAAGTAAATCCCAAGCAGAAAAAGAAAATGGAGATTGAAAGCTGTCGTGTTGGACTTCTTGAGCCTTTTCTAACTGGATTTGCAACAATGCAATGATATTTGAGCAAAAGCTTCACCTTTCAGAGACACAGCATAGATAACATGCAGTTACTCTTATAAGTAGATTTTTTTTTTTGGTTTAAATTGATTGACTTTGTGATTTGCATATGTCTTAATTTTAAGTACTAAAGCACAATGTGTTCAATGATATGCTAGTTCACACTTGCCACTCAGTTTCTTATAATTAACTTACTTTATGTCATCTAGAGATTCTTTGCTTTTGAACTTTGTGGACTATTCATTATCTTGTATATCTAAAATGAAAAAGCAGAAAATAAAATTTCTGATATCTAATCTATGTTGTCTCTTCTCTTCTTTAGTTATTCAGTGCGTTGCTTCTCTCTTCTTTCAAACTTGTCCACAATTTATTGGGGAATAACATATTATGTGTAATGTTTATTAAGCTTTTATTGGCAGCGCTTAAATGATTACACAGGATTGTTCGGCTATAGATGGATACATTTATGTTATCACGAACAAATTGCTAATAGCCTTAGAGATAATGAGTAGTATCTTTCCTGTTCTTATAGTTTTAGTCTGTAGCTTTGACAAGTTTTATGCTTCTGGAATGACAATAACTGTGCACCATTCATTATGGTGAGCATGCATAACTGAAATTAACTCTCTTAGTTAAAAGCAATTGGAGAAATGAGAGGTGCTATTCTAGAAACAATTGCCTCAAATGCACATAGACAAACACACAAGCAAAAAAAAGAAGGGGGGGGAGGAGGAGGGAAAACCTCCCCAAAAAATTGATTTGTCTTTTAGATTTTACCTTCTTCCTTTCCCAGGGGTTGTTTGTTCTTAAGCACTCACTAAGAACTTAGAATGAAAGTGGATCAAAGCCAACATAATAAAATGGCTGCTAATATAAAATTTAAGCTTTATCTGTGAGTATTTGACTGTGACTTGCACATTGTAAACTTTTATCTTAGTCGTTGCCACATGTTTTGTATAGCTTTCTAGGCTTGTAGGGAGTTTGCATTGCCTGACTTTCATGCATGGTCATATTGCTTACAAGAAATCCAGCCTTACTGGCATAAGACCCTATCGCACTCAACAGCAGCATCACTATTTGTAAGAACTAAGCTGATGCTGTAATCTATTTTCTTTTGCTAAATCATTCAAATTCTAGGCGAATGATCCTTATCAAATAGAAAGCCTAACCATGTGAACGAATAAGCCTTTTTCTTCCATATGACATTAGGATTTAAAAAGAATGGTATCCTCAATTTAATGGTGTGGAAAGAAACATTTGAAGTTGTCTCAGACTATGAAAGCATGCTTGATCTTTTTGTATACCATCTAAACCCTAGTGAAATATGCGTATTGCACAGAACCTACACAAAGAGGTTTGTGATCCGCAGTGGAGAAGATGCTATGAAATAATTTTATAGATTTGCTCATCTAGTTGGATAGAGGGCATCTTTTCAAACTTTGCAGATGAAAGGATGGTTTTTAAAGGTCCTGAATGGGGAGGTTGAAATAGGGAAATCAAAGCATATACCAATATGAAGGATATAACTCAATGGGAATCAGCTACCATGATAATGCCATATGATAAAACAAATGATGTTCTTATACTAGCTATCATTATAGATCACATTAGTGTCCATCTTGGTTTTATAAGAAGAAGAGGCAACCCTATCAATGTGACATGAGATAGTTTGGTCAAAGAATTCACATCTTTGGGTGTGGATGGTTGTAAGCACCAGATTTGTACCATTGGAATTTTAGATTGACTGCATACTTGTACGTCCTATGCGTTGTTGCTTGGTGATGACAATTGTCTAACCCATCATTGGTGAAGCTACACTATAGTTGAATTCCTAGCAGATAGTCCATACATAACAAATGTTTTTATTTATGGCAAAAATTTTTAAAGAGTTTTAGAAAACATTTGAACATCCAAATATTCCAAACAAATATTAAAAATGGGAAAACCTGATTGAGAGCAATTTGGACGCATTAGACCTTAAGCCCATTACCTAAGGCATAGCATGGCAGGACTAGAGATATGGCAGTGGTGCACTGCCTCACACTAATCTACTTCAACGTAATTCATTCCCATTAAATGCCAAAACAAAGGCATGATCCAAAGTCCAAGGTGGAGCCATGATCCCAATTGTCGTCGAAGTCCAACGTTAAGTTTTAAAGCTCAAGTGACTGTTGTTGGCTCATAATCTTACCGATAGTGTCTTCTCAAGACTCGCACCTTATTTTTAGTTCCAAATTGGGGTCAAAGCATTCTCAAGTCTACTTAAATTGATTCTTCATCAAATAAGATTTCTAGCAATATGTTATAAGCTCAATTCCAACAAGCAATGAGGTTAGATGGTGAGATGTGAAAGGAAATTGAGACCTCTTCAGTGTTTGGACCATAACTCTTCTCACATTCATGCAAAAGCCTTAGAGCCTAATCTTTTAGAAATTATACTCAACAAGCTTTCTTGGAAAGAAAGAATCACATTGAGCAAACAACATATGAGAAATTTGTAGCCCGAATAAGTTAACCCACCACAGTTACCAGCCTAGCAGCATAGTTTAGGTCCTGGTGTCTGCCAATAGCCCCAGTGGCTACTGTTGGTCTTAATGACTGCCACTAGGCCTGACAGTTGCCATTGGGCAAGCCTTGGCTTGTACTGCATTAATTAATACATGTTTTGTATGGAATGATCAATCAAATGCCTAAGGAAACTCTAAATGGGAACCCTAAACCCTAGGTTTAAAAATTAAATTTTTTTTTTTTTGGTTTAAGGTCTAGGCTTTAGGGTTTAGCGTTCACGGTTTAGGTTTTAGGATTTAGGGTTTAGGGTTTACGATGATGTAAATAATTCTTGATTGATCTTATTTCATTTGAAAATTTCTTAATGGGGCCATTTTCTAGCCAAGGGCACTTCATCTACTAAAAAAGGGAGGTTTTTGCTCTCATTCATCATCGTTCCTAAAGTAAACTGTACACTTTTGTCTCCACATCATTTTTATCTATGGAAAACTCGACACATTTCTCTATAGACATCACACCTAGGAATAATTGTACTTCTCTAGACTCTCCTCCTTTCTTCACAAAAACACACTTTTAAGGAATAGAACTCTTCCCACAAATTCTTTTGAATCCTACCTTAACACTTTCACAAGGAAGGAACCAACTGCATATTTGCTTCACCAAATGCTCGGATCGAGGTAGGTCACGTGGGCCATTAACAAAGAAAATAAAATGTTTGAAGCTTTCTTTGTTTCTTGCATTCATAATCATGTTCTTTTTTTATTCTACAGGAGTATATGCTTAATGTGCATTTTTTTACTTAAAAAAATAACATTAAGTTAGTAAAAGAGTGACACCAACACAGGTTAATTCAAGTGATTTAACACTTGTTACCCTTAAGTAAGGTCTAGGATTTGAGTCTTGTGAATGGAGAAAATCTATAATGGGAGAGCTTTTCTCCTTATTGGTCCAACGGTAACTCGCCAAAAAAATTAAAAGTAAAAAAGTACAACTAAGTTTGGCGCTTTTTGTATTCATTTTCATTATAAAAATGACTTGCTTATAAGTGGTCGCCAAAACCCCTTCATGTTACTTGTCTCACTAAATAAGACAAAAATCATGAAAGTAACTTTTGCATGGAATAAGAAAATAAAAGCTTTAATGCATTCACTTCAAGCAAATGCTACTTTTGAAGCGGCTAGATAAATGGTGGTTTTCATCATTCATTGGATCGTAACTTTTGCCCCAGGGCCATTCTCATGGTTCTTAGTGATGGAATCATTTCACTAATCCTCATTCAGGATATCTGTAATTATAATTTGCAGAAAATATCCTTTCCCTTATTGAAAAATCTAGTATGATGTCCAATGGTTGCCCCTTTGGTTTAAAGACTTACTTGAAAGAAGGAATTGGGTATATTATATAGAGTTATAGGTTTGTACATTTTGTTTAAAATTTGGTACCGGTTCTAAAAACTAAAGCTCCAATCAATTCTATAACATAACTTTCCCGAACCACCACTTTGAGAAAGTTAGTTCAAAGTAACCCATCGAAATATGGCGGTTAAGGGAAAAGTCAGTTAACCCTCGGGAACACTGGGGCGAACCTTATTGGATGGTAGCCATCAGGTAGGGCATTTTTAGTGGTGGTCCCTGATACGTGCTCAATGTGTGTATCATTTTAGGTCAATTTTGTGTTATTTTTAGGAGAATATTGTGCTTATTGTAATTATTTATTCTCCGATTCTCGGTATAGTTGTTTAATGTATTTTGCAGAATTTTTAGTTTTTTACCTAGCATTTTCCCTTTGATGATTGTATTTTTTGACCTCCTCCACAGTCATCAATGTTATGCCATGACCGTAGAGCAAAGATTACAAAAACCCAATTCTAGCCTAGACCACGGTCGAACCGTGGTGCACCCCATGGACCGTGGGTGAGCCTATAGCTGTTGTCTCTTCGTTTTCCTTTAGCTATGTGGTTGAGATTGGCCAAACTTTTCTATATGAGGTGACGTTCTGCACCTTGTAGAGACCATCCCAGAATAAAAGATCATTTTAAGCAAAGCAAAGTGTAGAGTAGTGTAGATTAATGCTTTAGTTTCTCAAATTTTATAGTTTTTATTTTGGTTTTTGTATTGGTGTAAGTCTTGAGTGTCAGAGATTGTCATTGAGGCGGTTCTGAAGCCCTTGGTTGAGGGCCATCTCAGTCAATCCCCTTTTTCTATCAGATTTCATCAATCATTGGTTAGTTTATTAATCTTTTATCATGTATGAGTAGTTTTCTTTAGTCTAGGGATTTAGTAGTTTGTGGAATTGTTATTGGACCATGTTTTAATTTATACAATTGTACTTATATTCATGATTGGTTTGATTTCATTTTGTCAAGTGTTATTCATTTTGTGAGTTGATTTTTGGCTAAAATTTGCTTGCGCATTTGAAACAAATGAATGAAAAACTGAAAGGTGACATTTGTTTATTGGACAACGTGATAAGGCCTAACGTAACTTTGTTTCGAAAGATAGATTTATATGTTAAGCGGGCCAGTAAGTAACCGAATATATTTAACTAGAATTAAGGCAAGTTATTTTGAAAGAACAACTTTTGCTTGGTTTAGGCAAATTTAGTTAATTTTGAAAGAATAGACTGAATTTTTGAAGAGTTTACAATTCCCCGAATTTAACCAATTAGAAGAAAGCACATATTCATTATTTTTGATCTAGTTTTCATTCACAACTACGAGAATTCCTAGACGTTTTTCTCTTATAGATTTAGAAAAGTTTATTTGCTATTGTTAAATTGAATCCACTTAAACTACAAGTTTACTTAGCACATTCTGAGAGGCAACACTCAGTAAGTGACGATTAGTTCCTGTAGAACGATATCTTTTATCTATACTACAACTACCGTTTGCTTGTGGTAGTCCACACATTAAGTTTTTGGTGCTGTTATCGGGGACTGAAACTGTTAACTATTCAGTTAGTCTTGCGAAAGTGACTAAGTATTTTCTTTATTTTTATTGTTACTTTTGTTTTTGTTTCTTTGCTTGTTTAATCTGCGCTGGTAGTATTGGTGAAAGTGCTTGCAGGAATTTTTCCTAGTTTATGCGAAGTCCAATCTTGTACGAACCTAATCTATAGATTGAGAGGACTTTTCGTCGAAAGAGGAAAAAGGAAAGGATTGAAGAGCAAAGGCGCGAGGCAAGAAGGAATTCAAGCATGGCAAAAGGTGACCAACAAAAGACTCTTTGTGATTTTGTTACCCCAAGAGTCCAGGGGATTGCCTCAACCATCGCTCACCCCATTGTAGATGCAACAACTTCAAACTTAAAGCAGCACTCATTTGTATAGCGCAACAATCATAGTTCGGCAGAACTCCCTTAGAAGACCCAAATCTACACCTCTTAGTCTTTTTAGAGGTGTGTGATACGCTGAAATTAAATGAGGTCTCTAGCGATGCGATTTGGCTGCGCTTACTCCCTTTCTTATTGGGGGATAAAGCGAAGGCTTGGTTGTGCTCTTTGCCATCTAGCTGCATAAGTACCTGGGATGAGTTGACAAGAGCATTCCTTCCTAAGTTGTTCACCTTCGAGTAAAATGGCGAGCCTAAGGAATCAAATCATCAACTTTCTACAAAGAGATGACAAGGCGCTCTATGAAACCTAGGAGCATTTTAAAGATCTGCTACGTTTGTGTCCCCATCATGGTCTTCAGTGTTGGATGATAATCTAAGCCCTCTATAACGGTGTGACGCAATCTATGAGGTCCACTATTGATGCGACAGTAGGATGAACTTTG
>NCQV01090777.1:5637-19345 GCA_002740545.1 Lophocereus schottii | reverse complement strand
GGTGAGCAAATTGGTGTTACTTTTGGAGAGAAAAAGTAAGGAAAAATTAGAGTAGACTGTATAATTACCCAATTGCCTTTGATGAATTAGTAAGCGTTATCAAGCCCCGAAAAAAAAGTAAGAGTTTGACTGGAAAAATTAAGGATTGACTCTTTTCACAGTTGTGCAATGAAAGTTGGAGACTTCCTAGGTGTTGTGTGCTCCTTCTTCCTATAAGTCTCTTTTGCTCTATCTGTCATTACTTTTGTACTCTAAAACTTGTAGGTGAAATTAGAAAAGACTGTGGAAGGATTTATTAAAGGGTGAGAATAACGGAATAGTGCGAGGTAGGTAGGTGTTCCATTGAGAATGATGAATAGCATTTTGTTAGCTCAAAAACCTGTGAACTAAAAATTTTACTAACAGTGATTACATATTCCCCACCACCACGGCTACAAGTTTACCTCAGTAATCAACTATGTTAACAAGGGAATAGACTAAAAGAATTCTAGGTTCACCGGCACACTAGTGTTGGCATGCAGTTAGTATGATATAGCATTCCATCAACCACAATCCCACGACATTGCAAGTACACAAAAGTTACAACTACCAATCGCATACAAAGCCAAACAATCACAAAGATACATGTTCACACATAAATGATAATATTTACTTCAATCAAATTTGTTAGTTTTTAAAACATGAGTTTACGTATAGTTCGCACCTATGCTACGTTATCTTATCTACCATTTTGCTATTGACAATACAATTTCACACCTTTTC
This sequence comes from Lophocereus schottii, assembly GCA_002740545.1. Taxonomy (NCBI): domain Eukaryota; kingdom Viridiplantae; phylum Streptophyta; class Magnoliopsida; order Caryophyllales; family Cactaceae; genus Lophocereus; species Lophocereus schottii. The sequence continues at coordinate 18,583 of NCQV01090777.1, read as the reverse complement.
CCTGCCCCGTAATTTTTCTTCTCACAATACACTTCTCAGGCATGAGTCTTATTCTTCTTGCCACTTACATTTGTGTTCGATATCAGACTAGCCTCCTAATGCAATCATCCATTTGACATTACACCCCAACACTACTGCCATATTGGTAAACAATAAATAGAAGTTATTGCATACTTAGAGGCTGTTTGGCCAAACTTTTACGAAAACATTTCTACTTATTAAAAGCATTTTTTTCAAAAACTGTTTTTACATGAATTCAAATGTGTTTGGCCTAACTTTAACGAAAGTATTTTTTAGAAATTTAAACTGTTTGGCCTTATTTTTGTGAAAACTGTTTGCATTTCACTATACGTAACCTTCTCTTCCTTTTCATTTTTCCCCCCTCAGTGGCTTATCTACGGAAGCAGCTAGCAAATATTATTATTGACAAATCATTCGACTCCTTGCTAGCTAACGCCATTGTAATACATCTAAATTGTAATTTTATATTTCAATTTATAGAAAACTATGATCTCATGAGCGCACCCCTAAAAAAGAGAGATAAACGTTGAACATAAGAAACAAAGAAGAGGAAAGAGAAACCAACAAGTAGATTATAGTTCACAAGAAACAACATATAAAAGTAGATTATAGTTCCCAGCAGCAGCAAGAAAAAGAAAAGAAACAAGCTCAACATAAAAGATAAATTCAGCTAAGCTGGCAAGATTAGTTATAGGATTAGTTAGCAAGATATTTCTCACAACCAATGTATATAAGGCATGATTCATCATTTAAGCATCAATACAACAGTAAACAGAGAATAACTTTCATATACCCTCTTTCTCTATCTCTCTATGCTTCCCTCTCGAATTCGTTGCAAGTTGATTGTATGATTGATTGAGATCAAGGATGTGTTCACAACAGAAACTTTGACATGGTATCAGAGCAAGCAATAAGGTTCTGCAAATTTTGTTTTCTACGACTCGATTGAATTGAGTTGAATCTCCTATTAAGTTTCTTTTCATTTCTAGGTATTATTCATTCTTCAGCATTCTCAATATTTGAATTGCTGTTTTTCATATTGAAATTCTGAAATTTCTGAGAAATTATAGATTGTTTGTTAATAGATCTTCTTGAATCATTCTTTGAGCCCATTGATTTTCTTGATTCGTTCTTTGAATCTTATATACGAAGCCTTTTGCATTCTATTTCATGATTGACAAATTTTGTAAGCATGACTTAAACACAGCAGTCATAACTCAATCAGATTCCATTAAATAACTATTCACTTGATTGTGGACATATTTTGTATCTTCACCATTCTAATAATCCCAATTGTAGTCTCACCAATGAACTTTGCAATGGAATCAATTATGGCCAATGGAAGAGGTCATGTGAGGTAGCTCTTAGTGCAAAGAACAAGTTGTCATTTGTGAATGGTGCTTATGAGAAATCTGCAGATGGATCACCATTGTTGCCTTTGTGGGAAAGGTGTAATAGTATAGTTATATCATGGATATTGCATTCAGTTGAAAAAGATATTGCAGCAAGTGGTATATACACTCCCACTGTAGCACAAATCTGAAAAGATCTGTCATAGAGATTCAGTTTCAACCAGGGCACCAAGATTTACCAATTACAAAAGGAGATGAGCAATCTTTCTCAGGATAATTTGTCTGTTTCTGCATACTTTACAAAATGCAAACAACTTTGGGATGAGTACATAGTCTTGGTAGAGCCATGTGCATGTGTATCTACTGGTTCTGCTGTGAAACTTATAGAAAGACAGCAGCTAATACAATTCTTGATGGGTTTGAATGAAAGCTATCATGTTTTAAGGAGTAAATCATGTTGTAAGGAGTAATATTTTGATGTTAAACCCCTTTCCATCAGTGAGCCAAGCTTGCAGCATAGTTTTGCAAGAAGAACAGCAAAAGGAGATTAAGAATACTATTGCTCATATTCAGATTCATGCTGATGCTACTGCTTTCTTGGCAAATCAGAGAAGACAATCTTTGAATAGATCTGTTTCTAGTGTTGATCACTCTGGTTTGCAGTATTCTCAGTCTTATTGTAACGGCCCGAGCCTAATATTCATTTTAATTACATTGAATCATCTTAATTGCAAATTACATTAAATCATATTATATGGACTTTATGGAAGGATTATTATTGGTTCTATGAGGATAGGATGTCATATTCAAAAGAACATTACCGGTACGCAACTTCAGATATGACAATAGAGAATCGTAGGGTGTTAAGATCTATGAGATGTTTGCATACAGATTGAAACCCAAGAAACTTTCTTTTGAGTGTGTCCAACCCTTAAAACCTTATCTGCATGATTCCTTGTATTGATCCAAATGAGTTGACAATGACCCTTGACCAACTAATATCAGACCTCGAGCATCCTCTTAGCCTCCTTGATTACCACATAGAGCTAGCCACCCCTTATTATGGAATAACATAATTTAATTTATAATTCCTCTCCATTCACATTAAGCCTTACAAAAACTATTTAATTGTTGTAACAATACTTCATTTCTGATCTTGTCCCTCATTGAGCTTCTTCATAACTTTAATTTTTATAAGGAACCCCTGTCAGTAAGATGGGCTACGTCGTCTCTTGCCTTCCCTAATTCCTTTTTACTCAATTTGCTTTTTGCGACCATTATTTCAATAGTAACATGATATTTCTTACTCTTAACATCCAATTATTACATAGATTGCTAATCTGACTATTAAACAGGTTTTCGAATTTCTGCACAATGTTTTGATTCTTATGTAACCAATGATTGAAATCATCTTATTCTTATTGCCCTCTGTATTGGTATCATCTCATTGCTACTTTACCCCCTCTGTATTAATGTTGTTATTTCTATCATTTCTTATAATTGATAAAATTGCCTCGTCATTAAATATTACTTTCTTCATCGTTATCTGACCCTTCTTTAATTTTAAACTTTGGAATAGACTCGACTCTCCTCTATGCAGTCTTATTATCTTACGTAAACTTGTACATATTGCCTATTTTATGCCCTACTCATTCCAAACCCAAATTTGTCCATCGACTCTATCATGTTGATGGCGCCTAAACGGTCGCCTTGTTGAAACTCTATGACTATTATCTTCTTCCAACTACTTAACCTTCTAACTACTTAACCTTCCCATTACTGGTCACACCTTGATTAGCAAGTCAACCTCGCAACTACTTAACCACATTGAGAGGGTACAAAATAATTGTATTTGCCATTAATGTGATTCGACAATTATGCCCTCAGGGAAAGTTTCAATATAGGTATCTCCCATGAACATTCACTCATTGTGCACTTCATTTTCAGATAACTACCAGCCACTCGTTTCAACCTCTTGATTCATAGAACTATCTAAAGTTGTCGTTAAAATCGTTTAACCTACTGTTTAGCTCACTTGCATCAATTCATTTTTAGCCAAGTCAATGCTTGTTACATGTAATCAAATTTTTCGGTCTCTTTAAGCTGCTAATTAAGGAGTATATTCTTCATCCCATCTATTGTTTCGTAATTGTCCCTCCAGTATTGCTACTAAACATCACCTGGATCCCACCCCAATTCTTCTAAATCTGCATTCAACTTACCTAAGTGAATCAATGCCAAATCCGAACTCAAATCCAAGATAACAACAATCTTAATCAGACACCTCCGAAAATCACAAATAAACATGAAGCACAAGACAGATGAACTTATTGACGTACCCAGGACAAAAGTTCATTCGAACACGTGAGAGCAAGCTTCAAAGTATGACACCCACGAACATAGAGCAAAATCTCAATCCCACATATTCAAAAACAAACAAGAATAAAACAACAATGCATTCGAGCAAATAACTCACCTTTTATGTTGGGATTCCTGAAAATTCATAGTCGTCGTTGTTTTATCAATTTATAAGGATCCCTTCCCTATTGATCATTTTAACTTCACTGTTTATTTCTTTCATGGGCAATGACTCACATGACCAATCTCCAATTTAGAATCCTCCCACTTTTGCCTGGTCCAAGGGTGAAAACGCCAAGCATAGTTTGAACACGATAATAATAACAAGGCAAATTGATATGTTCACATATAGAAGTGGGATGATATGTTCAATACGTTAATGTGAGTCAACCATTGTTTGTTTTGAGACGTAAACCCCATTACTCCGGATGTGTAACCCGTTGAATTGTACTTTCTATTTCTTTGGTACTATTGAACTTTATTGAGTGGTTCACTCCAGGCGTGTGGCCCGTAGAGATGTGATCTCCGACATGTGGCCGTTGAGCGTGTTTTGGTATCCTTTTATACATCTGATCACTGCAAGAATTTAATGTAAGGCTTGAAGCTTGGGAAAATGGTCAGTTTTTAGAGGAAATTTTATCCATTTCATTTCACTCCAGAATTTCAGGAAACACCAATCCTCCTAGCCCTAGAGTTAGGAGGGCGCTACATGAGGATGGAACCTACACGTTAGATTTACCAGCATAACTTGAACATATACAAAAGGTTTTCACATCTCATAGCTTGTAAAATATGTTGCAGATCCACCTCATATCACCACTATAGAACCCATGCCCGTTCCTATCTGAGGTACGATAGCGGTTTCTTTTAAAACTGCAAATTTCGAGGACGAAACTTATCTTACAGGGGGGAAAGGCTGTAACGGCTCGAGCCTAATACTCATTTTAATTATATTGAATCATCTTAATTGCAAATTAATCAAGTTGGATCCCGCATTTCAATTCAGCATTTTTGATATGTGTACATATATCTATCTGTATATATATTTGTACATTGTAGGTTGAAACTATGACGTGTCCTCGAACAGACTTTACTATACTCCTAAATAATCGCCAATTTGAAAAACGCTAACAATAATAATACCACCGTATGAGTAAAAATAGTGATAACGTAATGATAATAAAAGGTAAGCCTTATTTATGTGACAAACGTGATAATAATCAAAACTACAAATATCACAGACATTTATTCCCAAATGATGTGCAATTTTCATGTACTAATTTAATCAGATATAAACTTAATTTCATATATATATATATATATATATATATATTTGTCTATATATGTATGTAATAATTGAAGGAAAAAAAAAACCACCGACATAATGTTAATAAATCAACAATTAAAACACCAACCACCCCAAAACTCAACCCCTGCTCTCTCTCCCTCTCTGCCTCTCCCTGACACCCGACCCCCACCCCCTAATTCGGCCTTCACTGCGCCCAGCGTTGCCGACTGCTCGCTATCGCCGCCGAGCACTGGCCACCGCCGGCCGGTCCCAACTAGCCGCAGTCGTCAACACATGCCAGACAACCAGACAACCACACCCTGTTCTCTTGTTCGAGCCTCCCTTGTCTGTTTGCTGCTGCCTGTCTTCGCCGGTCACCGATGCACTGCCCACCGCCCACTGCACGGCCACCGACACCACCATCCCCTTCCTCTTTGTTTTGGCTCTAATTTGAATGGAAAGGTAAAACCTTAACTTTGTATAAATTGGATTTTTTTGGGGTTAGAATTGAATTTCTACAGTAAATGATGTATTTGGTTTGCATACGTGCTAATTTGTACATTTTCTTGACTTTGGGCATGAATTGAATAGGGAGGATTGTGAAGAGTGTCATGAATGGAGGTTTGGAGATTATATTTGGATTTTAGTTTGTTTTGATGAAGTAATGATATGGAGATTATATTTGGATTTTGGTTTGTTTTGATGAATTAATGATAATTGGATTGATTTTCATGAATAATTAAATAAAAATAGAGGGTTATGCATGTTGGATGTTTGGATTGAATTGTATCCGGTACATAAGAATTGGAGCTTGGAGGTAAATTGAGCTTGTTATGATGATTTAATAGTGTTTAAGAGAATTGCAAATATGTGAATGATGATTAAATAGACATGAATGTGTATGAAAATTTATAACGTTAATGAGTTTAAGCATACCATGAACCTTGTGGACAATTGAGCAAAAATTGAAGGAGTTTGGTCGCTTTGAGTATATTGAATGTGTGAATCTAGAGTTGTTGACGCTTAGCTAAGGACGTTTAGAGTAATCCTAATGAAAATTTGATTGAAATTAATGGACTACCTATGTGTTAGAGATATGGTAATCATGAATTTGATGATTAAGGGTTTTCGGATGCTATTAATTGTGCTTATTTTAATTATGTTGCCTTATTAGTGTTTAAATAAGTTATTGTGTTAATTAAAGGGAAATGTATATACGTTGGAGGTGTTCTGTGAGTATATGGTATCGAATGAAGGTGATTAAATGGGTGCTTATTTGGTGTTAATATAGGGTTTTAGAGTTGTACTTCAAATAAATATATGAGCTTCACTATGGTTGATTTGATGGTTTTAAGGACTTTATAATGAATAATTGAATGAAATTCATAAGAATTAGGTGTTAGACAGTTAAAAATTGAGTGTGTTGTTGCCATGAGTACGTGATACAAGGTTTGATGCTAGGGTGAAGCTTAAGCTTAATTAGGCTGCTTTTAATAATATTTAAACGAGCCTTTGATAGTGTTTGAATAGAAAGTTTAAAGCATAACACCAATTCGAAACGGGAATTAATATTCGTAAATAACAACGTTAATAATTATCCTGATAAACATGACCAAAATTCAAAGGATGCAATAACAAAAATAGTATTAATAACAATGATTCCCAATGACACTAGCATTAATATTGCGACCAAATAAACGATAAGTAACGAGCTTATGCCAATAACTGGAATAGTGGTGGTGATAACGTTGTTACTTCAGTACGTGTTTATAACATTCATTAAGCGAATATTAGCAGTATGAAAGAGAAGAATGGAAACAAAAATAAAACAAAAACAAGTTAATAACTTTTCTCATGCTAATGATTAACAAAGAGCTCAAGGGATTTAAATTATTTATTAAACCGAGAAATTCAATCAAATTTCTTAACCTGGCACTACTCAAAAGAACAATTACATATGTAAAGCAGGAGTGAGGTCATTTCTGTCGCTTCAAGCTGCCAATGCATGTTCTCAAAGGAGAGGGAATCTCAAAGACTAGGTGCGTACATTGCCTATACTCTTCGAAAACTCACAAGTTTCTCAGTAATGAAAAATTAATACAAGATTTATTTAATGAATCAATGTTCTTAATGTTTTGTCACATGAATAAGTGGCCCCGCCAATTATTGATCATCAGGGCTTATGCCCTTCAATTTACTCGTGCGGCTACAACTCAGGTTTTTCGATCGGCCTGAGAGGTGTGCACCTATCTCAAGATCGCATCAAGACGTTCGTCGACTAAGGGGTCCACTTCAGATAATAATCAACAAATCAATTTTACTTATTCGTTCTCTCTCTCTTGTTTGCAAAGTAAAATATTTTGAAATGCGGCCGGCCCAACTGATTTAACATAAAACTTATTTTACTGCATAGGAATGTACGTGCTGAGTTTCGACTCATCATTCGAATGTTTTCATATTTTCTATTTTAGGTATGGGGAGCAATGAACAGTCGTCCTCCCGATAAGATGGAAGGTAGCAAACAATGAAGGTTTACTGAACGTTAGCTAGTCAGCGCTCACAGTGATAATGGGTTAGTATCCTGAAGATTGTTTATTGTTATTCTTTTGAAACTTCTAGGTCGACAATGCTTAGTATTGGTACGCTGAGTTATCAAGTGTATTATCAACTGTATAAGTAGACAGATGTGCATGTTGGGTAATTCCAAGGTTTAGTAAATAAGGTAGCCTTGTTCCAGCATAAAATGACGAGAATGCCTCTAATCAAAGACCTCCGCTGCAAATTAAAAGTAAACTGGGAGTTAAGCTAGAGTAACCAGGCATTAGTAATTGGGGGCGTTACATTTATAATGCTCCTTCTGGTGGAAGAAGGACTAATGTGTAGTGCAATTATTGCAAAAAGTTAGGACATACTATAGATAAGTGTTTCAAGCTGCAAAGGCAAAGAAATCAGTCAAACCAAGATAAAAGGGTAGCTGCTACAGTTCAGCAATCAGATTCTGCTTCTGTTCTTTATAATGCTGCTTCCAATCAATCCTTAGGGCATCATACTTTGACAGCAGAACAATATGAACAAATTTTAACATTATTGAGCAAGCAAAATATGGAAGTTACCACGAATGTACCAAGCCAACATTCTGAATTTTTGGCTGGTAAGTCATTTTGTCTATTAACTGCAAAACCTGAAGTGAGCTGGATAGTGGATAGTAGAGCTATTGGCTAGATAACTCCACATCTACACCTATTTAAATCATACATTGCAATGAAATAAGGGTGTTTTATAATAATGCCAAATGGAAAAAAAAAGTCCAGATTAAGCACATTGGCAGAATTGATTTGGGTACAGGCCTTACTTTGCAAGATGTTTTACATGTTCCTGAATTTTAGTTTAACTTACTCTTAGCAAGTAAGTTAGCCAGGCACCTATCTACTAGCATAGTGTTCACTCCTAATTCATTCTATATATAGGACCCTTTGAAGAACAAGAGGGTGGCCCTTGGTGAAGAAAATGGAGGATTAAACTTGGTCAAGCCTTTTACTGCAGCTTCTTATGGTTCATCATTATAGCAACACCAGAGCCAGTCGACTTCTTGTCTTTCTGTCTCAGAACTTTGGCATTGTAGGCTGGGACATCCTTCCTCTTAGCATATGGTACACATACAAGGATTGCCATGCGAGGCACCTACTAACATTTGTAGTATATGTCCATAAGCAAAACATCAGAGAGCGTCTTTTCCTTTGAGCACTAGTAGAGCAATGCAGTTTTTGAATTTCTACATGTGGACATATGGGGTCCCTATAGGGTCTCTACTTATGATGGTTACAGATTATTTCTGTCTATTGTGGATGACAATACCAGGGCTACTTGGATATTTTTGATGACACATAAAAGTAGTGCTTTCCATTTGTTGGAATCTTTCATTGCATTTATTGGCACTCATTTTTATGCCCAATTGAAGATTATTAGATCTGATAATGGCCAAGAATTTAGTGACCAACACACTCTAGCATTTTATAGCAGCAAGGGTATTGTGCATCAAACATCTTGTGTGGATACTCCATAGCAAAATGGAGTGGTAGAAAGGAAACATAAGCACTTGTTGGAAGTGGCTAGGGCTTTGATGTTTCAGTCCAAAATTCCCACTAAGTTTTGGGGATATTGTGTTTTAACAGCTACATAATTAATAGATTGCCAAATTCTGCTCTTGGTTTCAAAACCCCTTATGAACTCCTATACAACAAGCAGCCTAATTATGAACATCTAACAACCTTTGGTTGCTTATGTTTCATATCAACTTTGAAGAATGGGAGAAGCAAGTTTGACCCAAGAGCACATCCCTGTATCTTTCTAGGATACCCCGTGAGCAAGAAGGCATATAAGGTATATAATCCTATGACCAAAAGAGTCCACTACAGCAGGGATATCTTATTCCATGAACAACATTTCCCTTACTGACAACTATCCTCTTCTAATACTGTGCTACCTAATAGCATATTTCTAGTATCTGATACTTCTCTGCATCAACCTGATTTCTCAGTTAATCATCCAGATGTTAGAACTTCTATTGACAGTCTTTCCTCCCAGAACCAACCTTCTCCTGCATCTCTATAAGACAACTCTCTTTCATCTCTATTCCCAGCTTCCCAGCACTTGCCTCCTCCTCAAGCTCCCACTAGACAATCCACCTGAACTTCAAAACCTCTATCATATCTGCAAGACTATGTCTGTGCTCACAAACCCAAATCTCAATCTTCTACCACACAACATTGGTGCAACTTGGTTACCTTTTCTGCATTTGCATCAGTACAGCAACAAAATATAAATCAGCTTGACCATCTATGTGAACCGACGACTTACAGAGAAGCTGCTTCATCACCTCACTGGGTACAGGCAATGAATACTAAAGTTGATGCATTACAAGCCAATCATACTTGGACTGAAGTAGATCTACCTCCTGAAAAAAGGGCCATTAGCTCAAAATGGGCCTACAAAATAAAGTTAAAGGCTGATGGATTCTTAGAAAGGTACAAAGCAATGCTAGTTATTAGAGGGAATACACAAAAGGAAGGGATTGACTACACTGAAATATTTTTCCCTGTGGTGAAAATGACAACCATAAGAACAATTATAGCTCTTGCAACAGCTAGGAAATGACCTCTCTACCAACTTGATGTTAACTATGCATTTTTACATGGGGATTTGCATGAAGAGTTATATATGAAGATGCCTAAAGGCATCCTTAACCCTGCCAACAAGGTCTGCAGATTGCAAAATTTCCTATATGGGCTTAAACAAGCATCTAAACAACGGCATGCCAAACTTGCTGACTTTCTCAAAACACAAGGCTATACACAGTCCAAGAATGATTATAGTCTTTTTGTCAAACAATCAGCTCAGCATCTGACCATAGTAGCAGTATATGTTGATGACATTCTATTAATAGGTTCAGACCCAGCTATCATTCAAGACCTTAAACAAAGCTTAAACACTGCCAAAGTATCAAAGATTTAGGATTTCTTCATTATTTCATAGGTTTTGAGGTCACTCACCATCATGATGGGGTAAGTCTTACTCAAAGAAAGTTCACTCAAGATCTACTCAAAGAATCTGGTCATTTACATGCTAGGCCAACTGCCACACCACTACCTATAAACTACGAGCTTGCCCTTGACATTGGGATACCTATAGACGATCCTACCCTGTATAGAACTTATATTAGAAAATTGAATTTCCAATCCAACACAAGGCCAGACATTTCTTTTGCAGTGCAGACCCTTAGTCAATTCATGCAACAGCCCACTTCTTCTCACATGGCAGCATTAGATCACCTCCTCAGATATATTTCTGGAACTGCATGACAAGGCATATTATTTAGGGGCACTGACTCTCTTCAACTCATAGCATACTCTGATTCAGACTGGGCATCTTGTCCAACAAGTAGAAGATTAGTAACTGGATATGTTGTTCTTTTGGACAAATCTCCCATCAGTTGGAAATCCAAGAAATAAGGAACCATTACAAGATCTTCAGCTGAGGCTGAGTATAGAGCAATGGCACAGGCAGCTGCTGAAGTTACATGACTTGTCAACCTTCTCAAGAACTAGGTGTTTCCAACCTTAAGCCTGTCACCTTATACTATGACAATCAGTCTGCCCTACATATTGCCCGCAATCCTGTATTTCACGAACGTACCAAACACATTGAAATTGACTGCCACTTCACCAGAGATAAAGTGTTAGAAAGATTGCTACAACTGATCTATCTTCCTACACATTCACAGCTGGCAAACGTATTAACCAAAATACTCCCCTCATAGCAGCATTGGACACTTTTGGACAAGCTTGGCATGTTGCCTCAACATTCCAAGCCTTGAGGGGGGGTGTTAGAAGACTTCTTCCCAGCAGCAGCAAGAAAAAGAAAAGAAACAAGCTCAACATAAAAGATTAATTCAGCTGAGCTAGCCAGATTAGTTATAGGATTAGTTCGCAAGATATTTCTCACAACCAATGTATATAAGACATGATTCATCATTTAAGCATCAATACAACAGTAAACAGAGAATAACTTTCATATACCCTCTCTCTCTATCTCTCTATGCTTCCCTCTCGAATTCATTGCAAGCTGATTGTATGATTGATCGAGATCGAGGATGTGTTCATAACAGAAACTTTGACAGTCACTCTATGATCATTACTCTTTTAATTCTTTTCGCATTTGCTTGCTTGTTGCATATGAAGCATATATTGTGTGGGATACTATGTCAATTTTTTCACTTCTCTTTTTTTAGGGGGGTGGGGGGGTGCTACAAGCAGTTTTATATCAAATTTGGGTAATCGAAATTAAATTCATGCCAGAATAGCATTGCCGTGAGGCATAGAGTGAATTTGCAATGGGTAATTTCAATTGAGTTGGAAGCTTTTAAGGAAAGAGAAGTTCAAATAGAGACTGAGGCTGAAGAGGAGAGAGAAATTATAAGAAAGCAAATTTGACGGGTCATTGTATAAGAGGTAGGAAGAAATTAGCTGTGTTCATAAGAGCCTAATGGTCAAAAATATAAAATAAACACTTAATATACTGCGCCCAACCAAAATAAAAGTACCAATTTGGTGCTTCTACTTTTGGGGGCTTTTCTCTCTAAAATCACTTTTCAAAAGCTGATTTTTACTTTTGAAAAAATAGATGTTTGGCCAAATTTCTATTTTAGAATGCTAAAATTCAGTTTCAAAATCAAGAACAAACACCCACTTATATACCCAAACAACTACCATTAACAACAATAATAAATCTCATAAAAAGCTCATTCAACTTACAAATGACTACAATTAACAATCAAGTATGACATACATGTTATTTACCCATAGAGTTGTAGTGATCTGCCATATGACATATATCCAGTCACCCTCATATGAAGATTTCCACCTTTGGCAGAAACTACCAAATTAACGTCCTTTTCCCTCTTCGTCCTTCTCAGTAGTATAACGACCTAGATTACTTCACTAATTTCATCTCTTCCATGTACAAATCCTTTCTCAGCCCTCACAAAATTCACCCTCTGAGCTATTCCAATTCATTTATAAACAAAGACAGAATACGAAGGAAGAGAGAAATACAATAGCGGAGAGAGCTAGAGAGAGACTGTATGGAAGAACCCAAATTCCACTATCTATATAAGAAGAGTCAAACCTTTTTCATTTTTCAAGTCAAAGTCTAAATAAGTCACCATGGACAAATGGATAATTTTACTAGCTATTCTAATTTTTCTTCACTTTTTTTTTTCCCTCCAAAAGGAACATCAAATTATTTTTTAGAAAAAATCAGTTACAACTTACAACTCTTGTAAGATGTAAATTGTACGTAATGTGTACTCTGAATTTCCCAAAAATTAACTACTGCTTGGCTTCTCGCCTGTCACTTTTTTTTTTTTTTT
>NCQV01090766.1:5385-16521 GCA_002740545.1 Lophocereus schottii | reverse complement strand
AATAGCAGTAACAACGATAATGATAATATTAACCATGTTGATGATTAAAGGCATTGTAACAACTACTTCAAAATAAATCATATTCTTACGTTATTATTATATACATTAAAAAGGTCATTAGTCGTGGGAGGAAGAAGAACACAAAAACAAAATAAAATGGAATCCAATTGAATTAAGTATAATGGCTACTTACATAATAGGAAGAGGATTCACGAGGATGTAAAGCATGTAATAAACCAACAAAATTTAATAAAGTTGCCTTAATCTTTCACTAATCAAGGAAAAATTACGCATTTGGAACAGAAGTAAGACCACGTTGGTCACTTCAAGCTGCCAGCAAAAGATTTTCAGTAAGAAAGAGAGAGATTTTCAAAGACCAGGTACGTATATTGTCTGAGCTCTTTGAATACTCACATGTTTTTCAAACTATGCAAATTCAATATGATAAACATATAATGAATCATTTTATGCAATGTTATGTCACATAATCAAATGGCCCCATCAATTATCAATCATCAGGGCTTATGTCCTTCAATTTATCCATACGGCTGCAACTCAGGCTCTCCGATCGGCCTGGGAAGTGTGCCCTATCTTAAGGTTGCTGCAAACGTCAACAAAGGTCTACTTCCAGATAATGACCTACAAATCAGTTTTACTCATACATTCTCTCTCTCCTGTTTGCCAAACAAAACGTTTTGAAATGCGAGCACCCAACTAATTTAACTCAAAGTTTATTTTGCTGCATAGGAATGTGCGTGCTGAGTTTCGGCTATTTTGAATATTTTTATGTTTTCTGTTTTCGGTAAGAGATCAGTAAACAGTCCTCCTGGCAAGCCAGAGAATAGCAAGAAGTGAAGTAGAGTTCAAATTCTTTTGCTGGAGTTTTGCTAGCCAAGAGCTCATAGTGATTCATAGGCTAGCACCTTAAGTATCTAAGGGTTATGTATTCTTTTGAATATCGCCAGTTACTAGTAAATTGTAACCGTATATTGAGTTTGCAGGTGCATCACAACTTATATAAATGGTTGAATATATATTATTTCAATTTTGTCGTAAGTTAGGCGATTAAATGGGCAACATAATGATTCTCGTAGTTTCAGTTAGCCTTGTTTCGTTATGAAACGGTGGTAATGCCTCCAACCAAAGGACTTCCGCTGCTAATCAATAATTTAGGAATACTTAGGTTAGACTAATTAGGCATTAGAAATTGGGGGCGTTACATTAGGTGGCCTCAACGATGAAACCGATCAACTCTGAATACTAGCATAGCTAGGGAAGGTTTGGGCTGAACTTGATTACTTGGTTTATCCTAAGTCTAATCATAGTTCTTTTATTTTCGCTTTAGTAGTTTAGTTCTATTTTCTATCCCCTTCGATGTTGCCTAACTCGAGACGCTTTAGTTAGTTCTGGTAGTTGGCAACACAACTCTCTGCGGACGACACCCCAAGTACTCAACGATACACCTTGCACTTGGGGCTTATAAATACTAAAACTTTTTCCCTAACATATATATATGTGATTATACCCACATGACAAGATATAATTAAGATAATTAAGTTAACTAATAGCTAATTAAGGTAATTAATTGTGTATAATGCTTGAATCATCATCTACTTGTCATGTTCCTAATTATTCACACGCTGTGCATTCAGCGGAAGGACGCACTTCAATAGTACTGCAATCCATCTTTCTTTAACTCAAAGAAGAAGAAGATCGAGCATAAGCAGTATAATCTTGAGGAGTTATAGACCATGTTTGATAAAGAAATAACCTAGAGGAATCAAATAAAATCATGGCCACAATAGTTAAAGAACAAGATATATTATCTTATGATAATGAAGAGACAAATAATATCCAGTTAGAAGAAAAAATATATCAGTAAATAAACCTAATTAAACTAGAGGATTAAAATTGTTCGTTTAGAAGAAATTAGGAGAAAACTAGATTAAAAAAATGATAAAATGATATTTGACGATGAAATTAATGAGATTGGAGAAGAATTCAACATAGATGAAATTGAGTCCAATCTAGTTACTAATGTTGTTCCTAAATGTGAAGAATTTGGTGAATCTTCTAGAAGAAATGCCCATTTTATGAGACTTAGATATGTTTCAGTAGGGCATGCAACCAACTTTCCTTTGAGTTCATCCCAAAGAAACCACATCATTTGAAGAGATTGGACTAATTAGCCAAATGGGTTATATCTTAAACATAGATGGAACCTATGGTAGAGAAGAACTATTGAGTATGGACTGCGATTGGACTAATTTTCTTGAATTTGAATGCAACAAACATGGACTGCAGGAAATTTCTTAAGTTATATCGAGCATCGCTTTTCTAGCACAATAGCGAACTGCTACGACTCATTAGAAATGTATTAACAATGATGGAAACTCCAGCTGCTATATTTAAAAAATTATGTATGGATGAATATAAAGAAAGTGAAAAAACTAGCTATATGATGGAAAACAGCTCAATTAGTCTTGGCAATCTTCAAGGAGAAAAATTTATTGCACATAATGAGAATGAAGATGTCAAAAGAGATTGGGGCCTTCCTATAATTCAGAAAGATATGATGTATAAAAATTTCATCTTTCAATTAAAGAGTAAGTGCATATGTGAGATGATGGAAGGAGATCTAGAAATAAAAGACTGTGAGTATGACGTAGGAGAAGTTAATATCATTAATTGAGATAATGTTCTTAAGCATAACAAAGGTAGAAAATACCGATGTATTTATGTTGGTAGTGTTCAAGTTGAAATTACTCCATTATAGTATTATGGCAAAGATGTTGATATTTATGTTTCACTCTATGATATCAGGTATACCGAATTTAATAATCAAATTATCACAGAGATTAAGACCAATTTATGTAATAGATCAGTAGGATTCAATTGTCGACCTAAATATTATGTAAGCCTAAAAGATGAATTTGTCAAAAACTCCATCTCTTAATATAAAAATAATTGGGATGGACATAAATAGAGGAGGTTACCCACTAAAGATATTTTGAAAAATAATCTATAAGTTAGATAATACTATAAATCCAAATATTACAGTAACAATTATAAAGGTAGAAAAATTTGAAAGTCCTACTTCTACATAAAAATGTTACAATCAAATCCTCAAGAGATAAAGATTGAAAGGTCATGGATATCAAACTTTACCAATCCCACAAAAATCAATAAGAAAAATGTAATTAAAATTGATGAGAATGGTAAAATTACCAATAAACTCAAGTATTAAGAAGCATGAGTGCAAGATCAGAATGAGGAGAAGGATCTTCGTAGGCTAAATAAGAATTTAAAGAATATGATACAATAAGTATGACTAGTGAAATGAGTATTGAACCCATAAGACATAGTGTTGATTGAAGTATGAGTCTAGATAGAAAAATCATTGGATACAAAATGAGGATTGTTAGTGAGTCAATCTATGGGGATGAATTATTCAAAAATATGGCTATGAAAATATGCTATAACGTTCTCAATACTAATCCTAATAGCATCTATATCTCAATCAAGGTATTTTTAGAGGGATATAAATAAATGTAAATTGTGTGCTTACATTGATAGTAATTGTTCTATCTGTTTTGAAAAATGATCTTGATTCACAAAATTTATGTTGAAAAGAGTCAATAATACTTTATAAATAACGATAGTTGATGATAGCATAACGAGCCACAACGAAGTTATAGAAGAGTTAACCATAGAAATTGGAGGAGTTTAATGCATTATACTAGTCTTGTAGGCTACTGTTCAATTCTCTCATGATATGATTATTGGAAATAATTTTCAAAGGCTCCATTCTCCATGCACACAAACCACACACCAAATCATATTTACCATAAATTGTCACTCAATTTCCTCTTTATAAATTAAATAAAGCATATATTCATCATAAAATTGAGTTTTACGCGTTGCCAGCATGGTGAGAAGCTAATATTTACACAACGTGAGATAGCACTAATAATCTCACTACTCGAGTTATCTATTGAAGAGTATATTGTTTAACAATATGAGCAATTATGCAATTAACTCTACTCTGATAATCTTCTTAAATTTCTGGACAAAGATAAGACATTTGCAAAGATTACTTTGCTAAACTCTGACGCTATTATCTAAGTCAAATAAATGGTGTATGCACACCAGCATATCCAAGAATTTGATAAGCAAATCAAATAACTTTTGGATAAAGGATTAAACAGAAATAGTAAGAGTCCTCACACTAGTCTCGCTTTCATGGCAAGAAATCATGCTGGAAAATAAGAGAAAAAGGTAGAATGGTAATCAATTACAAAAAGTTTAATGATAATATTATCTTTGATACTTATTATATTCCAAACAAAATAGTTCTTTTCAATAGAATTAAGGAACTTCTTGATTCTCAAAAATGAATTGAAAAGGCAAACATTGGCAAATAACAGTGGATGAAGAAAGCATTCCTTTGAATGCTTTTAGCGCCAGGACATTATGAGTGGAGAGTAATGCAACTTGGTATTAAATATACACCTCAAATATTTCAAAGAAGAATGGATAACATCTTCAAGGACCTTAATCATTGTTGGCTAGTTTATATCAATGATAATCTTATCTTTTGAAAGGCCATAGCAGCAGAAATCCAAGAAAGAAGTAAGTTAGATATAGACCTCTAGTTATTCAAAGCTTGTTTAATACTTCAAAAAGATGTGTAAAAATCTTCCTGTTATCAATTTTCCTAATGAAGGAGACTATTTAATTATTGAGAGAAATGCCAACAATGAGCACTCGATTGTAGTACTCAAAATCAAAGGATGAGAAAAACTCTGCAAATATTGCAGTAAAAGTTTTAATAAAACAGATTGCAACTATCCCATGATGAAAAAAGAAATCCTTGTAGCTATAAGGGGAATTGAAAAGTTTTTAATCTATTTAGCCCCAAAAACATCTCTTATTTGAACTTATTGCAAAGGAATACTTGATTTTGTGAAAAAGAATTTATCAAATATGCAAGTGCAAGGGCGACCCGTGCGCTGGCAATTATGGCTTAATAAGTTTTCTTTCTCTATTCAACATATATAGGGATCAAAGAATTCTTTGAAAAATAGTATAACTCCTAAACTTGCCAACGGTAATCATTAGAGCAAAACTCTTACCGAAAAAAGAGTAAATCTGAAATGAAATGTCATTACAACTAGAATGAGTTTCTCCTTCTAATAGAGTCTTTATGGATACTTTGAAATTTCATACAAAAAGTATATCATGCTTTGGGATGTTGTCTTTTTCCTATCTAATAATGCAGATATTCAGCCTTGTAGAGTTATAAATGAATTCTCTAATGTGTCCTTATGATATTCAAGAGAAAGTAAGTTCCTATGTTCAAGAGAAATGATTCAACGACTGCTATGCAGCTTGCATCGACTACTATCATATTTATTCTTATGGTATTTAGGAGTCATGGAGTACTACAATTTTCTTCTCTGATAGATCTGGAGTGGTTGTGTTATATTCCCAATAAATTCAATCCGTTCAGATGACCCCCTCATAAAAGCTTGAGAATATGGGTTGATAGCTTACCTTATGAGAATCCGAGATCCAAAATACATATTCTTCTCAAGACTAACTAAGTTTCAATAGTGCAACTTAAAAGGATCTATTAGATTCTCATATCTCCTTATGGTCTAACAAAAATTCAATACAATAGAAGTTTGTATGTCGAGGTACATTGTGCAGTAATTAAGTACGAAAATAGAAAGATCAAACCAGCCCACAATCTTATTCAATTAGTTGATTTAGACGATCACAATGATCAATGACAATAATAATTTCTAGAATAACAAGAAATAGTTAGTGATCCTGCTTTAGTAAGAACCATTGGTTTTTACAACATTAATCATTAAATGTGTGCATTGATTGAGTAAGGAGAAATACTAATGCATTGCATAAATACTACTTTCATTTATCATAATGAGTTCAGCAAATATATGGAGATAGAATGAGCTACTTTAGAAAATGTCTTTAATTATCTCTTTGATATTGGAGTTGAAAAATTCCTATAAAAAAGGAATGAAATATCTACATTAATTATTTAAAAAATAGGATCCAGAGCATCTTCAATTTGAAGATTTTGATAATTTTATAGATAATGATGAATTGGAAGATATTATTAGAGACAAAGGCATGTAAAATCTCAATATAAATGACTAATTTTATCAACAGTCAGTGCTTTGAGAAGTTGTTGCACCATTATTGAGTCAGTTTGTCAAGTGTCAAGTCAGTAAAATAATTAAGTCTACGGTACAATGTGAAAGTAGTTGTAGTCATGTGAAAACATAGTGAGTGTGCTGTAACCATTGAGGCATCCTTTATGGCCCATCTACTCTATAAGGGAGAGGCTAAATGCTAAGAAGGAACACGGTCACTTGAGCATACTTAAGCAAAATAGAAGTCGGGTTTTCCCATTTATCTAGGAGCAAGTATCTTTGATAATCTTGGTAGTTTAAGTCCCTATTCAATCTTTTAATTGAAATATTTTCACTTTTAAGCTCTCAACAAAAGAAATTTCCCAGTAGGGAACGTTATTCAATCGAACCTTATGCTTTAAATAGTATGATTCTTGATTAAAGTCTCACTATCCTTAAAATATAAAAAATTGATTGTCGGCTACAGTATGAGGTAGGTACTTGAACAGATCTATAATATGTCTGATCTAAGAAAGGTGTGGTTGAGATTAACAATATCTGTAAACTGACAGTTAGAGGAACGCCAGGACCTAACATCGACTAAGCTCAGGTAATGGTCAAAACTCTTTAATTAAACTTTAATTATTTTGCAAAGCATAGTGAGTCTATGACTACAGAAAAATAATACTCATGATATAAGTAGTAGAATGTAATATCTAGTACCTGTAAAGTCATTATATGAAGTATAAGCATTTAAAACAAGCATATTTCCTTAGAAAACCCGAAAACTATTTTTATTGCACATCTTACTCAGATTAGGGATCATTTTATAAATTTTAATAGTTTTGGGTCAACAATATAAGAGCAAAAACTTCAGAAGGTGATAAAAAAAAATCAAAGTATAGAACCTCAAGGTACTTAAAAAATAATACAAAAGAAGCAAGGATGAAAAAAATTAATCCTAACTGAAGGATGGTAAATGCAAAATATCTATCGAAAACAAATTAAGTAATGCCTTTTACTCAACTTCTCTAGATCTCACTGGATCGTGACCATCTTATGCTCCATTTCTGATGTTTGAAGTAGTTGTTTTATGTGAACTAATTGTTATGCATATTAGAATGTTCATAGTTATGATACTTTTCATTGGACTATTTTTTTATCACTCGATCTTTCGTTTAATAAGATGTTGAAATTTATGATAAAAATGAAACTCAGTAAACAATATCATTTTTTTTAATATAAGGTTTGAGGGTTGGGTTTGACCTGATCATCCGAGGGTACCCACAGGATCAGAGTCAGGGTTATGGGCATGCCAACCCACATGAAGGTCAGATAGGGTCAAGGTCGATAAGACCTTACCTGTCGGCTGTCATGACCCTTCCCTCGACTAGCTCCAGCCCTCAAATTGACTAGATCTAATTAAAGATAGCTATGGTTGTAAGAGGCGTTTAGAAAACTCAGTTGCAACTTATAGATGGATTGCTAGAAAGTTGTTTGACGCTATAAAGGCAAAACCTAACATTTCTATTATAGGGATGAGAAAAGCTCTAATGAGGCAATTTAACTTCCATAATAGCCAACTCACATAATAGCCATAATATAGTTTCGAGAGCCAAGAGAATTATGCTAGATCAAACAATGCCAAACACCATCTTTATTCATATAAATAATAAAAAATTGCTATATGTGTCATCATTCAATTTACCAATTGCATATAATACCATATATAAATTCTGCATTTATGAGGGAGTTAATCCTAAGGTACTGCAATATGTGCGACATTAATTTTTCAGGGCTTGAGTTTTTAGAGTGAATTTGTTAGTACCTCGATGTTTGCAGATCCCTAAACTTTTAAAATTTGCATTTTAACCTCAATCCTTAAAAACTTACTTTCAAAAATTTGAATTTTGTGCATGTGTGTTTTCTCTCATTAAGTAGTATTTTCGGTCTTCTTTCATCTTGTATCAGAGCCACGTGACCAAAAATAATTAAAATAATTAAGCTAATTAATGACTAATTAAGCTTATTAAGTGTGATTAATACTTGAATCATCACCTGTTTGCCCTGGTCCTAATTATTCATATATTGTTCACTCACCGGAAGGAATTACTTCACTAGCACCTCAGTTAAACTATATTGCTGATATAATTTTAGACTTAAAAGCAAATTTAGTTAAAATTAAGACCGAGGTCAAGAAACTCAAGAATCAATTAACTATGGTCTATATTTCCCTTATTGACAAAGTTAAGAATAGCAAAGAATTTACTTCAAGTATTAGTATTCCATTTTAGCATAAATATCCTTTCCAAAGCCCAAAAACAAAAATTCACTTCCTTTACAAGATATAAACATCCAAAAAGAAGTAAAAGAGAAATCTGGTAAAAAATCGACTGAAAAGACAGAAAAAGAAGATGGAGTATAGGCAATATACTCTTGAAGAACTACAAAAAATTTTCGAGAAAGAACAAAACGCAGAAGAAATAAACAGATTATGTGCACAATTAGTGATAGATATGACACATTATCTAATAATAATAAAGAGACTAATAATGTTTAATTAGAAGAAGAAATTTATCAGCAGATTAGATTAAATTAGATAATCTTAATGTCTTACGTTTAGAAGAAATTAGAAGAAAACTAGATAAAAAATATGGTTAAACGGCTGTTGAAGATTAGAAAACTCTTAATGTCTAATAATAATGAAGAGACTAATAATGTTCAATTAGAAACCTCGACTTAGATGAAGTAGAGACCAATCTAGATGACAATGTTGTTCCTAAACCCGAAGAATTTGGCCAACATTCTAGAAAAAATACTCATTTTGTAAGATCTAAGTACGTTCCAGCAAGACGTACTATTAATTTTTCGTTTGGATTTTTTCCAAGAAAAACTACAACCTTTGAAGCAATTGGCCCTACTCTAATTAGTCAAACCGGATATATTTTGAACATAGATGAAGCTCGTAATAGAGAAGAAATATTTTAGCATTGAAAAAGAGGCATGAATAGTATCTTAAACCTGAATACTATATGGACTACTTCAAATTTCCTAAATTACATCGAACATAGTTTTTCTAGCACTATAGCTGATTTGTATGATTCATTAAATGAAGACAATAAAAATACATTAAGAATGGTGGAACCACAAGCTGCAATGTTTAAAAATCTATGCAGGGAAATTGAAACCGAATTCATTGGAGCTAAACTAGATTCTGAAAAAAAAGTAAGTGAACAATAGAGAAAGATTAATAATATAGAATTATAGGATATGAGATATCTGAAAAATTATATTACTGAATTTAGTCAGTATTATTATAAAATTGGGCACAATAAAACTAATCTTGGTATGTTCTCTAACAGATTGTCATATCCAATAAATTCGATAATTAATAAATAGTACATGGCATGGCTTGAACGAATAGATGTCATTGACACCCTTGGTTCAAGAATCTCTTATTTAAGAAAATGGTTTAATGATCATTGTCTTAATATCCAAAAGCAAAAGAAAATTAAGAAGCAACTCCTAACATGCTGAAATTCACGTCATCAATGGGGAAAAGACCCTGAAAGGAGAAGAAAATGAAAATTCTATAAGAGAAAGAGATTTAACAAGCAAAAGGGAGAGAAATACAGAAGAAAATATTATAACAAACCAAGTTCTAAAAACTGTAGATTTTTTAGGAAAGCTACTTATTATCCTGTGGCAAAAACAACTGCAAATATTGGATATGTAGAGAAGTAGGACATTATGCTAATGAATGCAAAAATAGAAAAAATAATAAGCTTATTGAAACCTTGGGAAACCTAGATTATGTTGAACTTAGTGAAGATGAGGTATTAGACCTAACCCTAACTAACGACAAAGAAATTGTTGAAATTATATTGGACAATGAATATGAAGAAAGTGAGTATGAAGAAACAAGTCATGATATGATAGAAAGTAGCTCGATTAATCTTGGTGATCTTCAAGAAGAAAAGTTTGTTATAGACAATAAAAACACAGATGTCAAAGGAGATTGGATCCTTCCCATAATCCAAAAAGACATGATCTGTGAAAGTTCATCTTTCAATTGAAAAGCAAATAGGCATGTGAAATGATAGAAGGAGATCTGGAGATAAAGGATTGTGAGTATGAAGTTAGAAAGGTTAATCTCATTAATTAGGAAAATATCCTTAAGCATAACAAAGATAGAAAGTATAGGTATATCCATATTGGAAGCGTCCAAATTCAAATCACTCCATTATAATACTATGGCAAAGAAATTGATCTTTATGCTTTACTATGTGACATTAGGTATACCAAATTTAATAATCAAATTAGCACATGGATTAAGACCAATTTATATAATGGATCAGTAGGATTCAATAGCCTACCAGGATATTATGTGAGTCTAAATGATGAATTTACTAAAAACTTCTTATCTCTTAAGATAACAACAGTTGGGATGAATATGAAAAGATGAGGATATCCATTGAGGACATTCTGAAAAATTATCTACAAATTAGATAATGCTATAGATCCAAAGACTAAGGTAACAATGATAAAGGCAGAAAAATTTGAAAGTCCTACCCGTATGTAAAAGATCGAGAGGATTAAATTTAATCCATAAGAGATAAAGATCGATCGTTCACGGATATCTAGCTTTGCCAACCCTACAAAATTCAATAAGCAAAATGTGATAAAAATTGATAAAAATGGTAAGATTGCCGTTAAACCATAATTATTAAGAAACATGAGCACAAGGTTCGAATGGGGAGAAGGATATTCATCAACTAAAGAAGAGCTTAAAGAAGATGATACAATTAGTATGACTAGTAACATGAGCAGAATGAGTTTCAAATGTGTAAGACCCAGTGTAGATCGAATTATGAGTCTAGATACAAAAGTCATCTCGTATAAAATAAGAATTGTTAGTGAACTATTCCATGAAGATGAATTAGTCAATATGGAGATTTGCGATGAGGCTACTAAT
>NCQV01090763.1:18451-29075 GCA_002740545.1 Lophocereus schottii | reverse complement strand
ATAATAATAATAATAATAATTATTATTATAATATAATGATTGTGATTATTATTATATAATTATAATTGTAATAAAAAATTATTATTATACTCTTAATAATTATAATAATAATTATTATTATTACTATAATAATAATAATAATATTATTATTATTATTATGGTAATTATAATTATAATTGCAATTATAATTATGATTATACTAATTATTATATAATAATTATTAGTATTATTGTAATTATTATTATTATAGTAATTATTATTGTTATTATAGTAAATATTATTATTATTATAAATATTCATACTTGCATATA
Source organism: Lophocereus schottii (assembly GCA_002740545.1). Taxonomy (NCBI): domain Eukaryota; kingdom Viridiplantae; phylum Streptophyta; class Magnoliopsida; order Caryophyllales; family Cactaceae; genus Lophocereus; species Lophocereus schottii. The sequence goes on along the minus strand of NCQV01090763.1, from coordinate 28,764 downwards.
ATATTTTCCAAATAAAAACAGAGTTGATTCCATTCCAAAACTGTTCACCAAACAGCAAGCAGTAGGATCTGATTCCATTCCAGTTTTCACCAAACAATTGGGTTCAGGATTCAAGTTTCATACCCAACCCCCAGGATTCAAGTCCTGATTCTATTCCATTCTAGTTTGCCTCACCAAACAGGGCCTTAATGTAATCATACCTGAGTTTGTGGGTTTTCATTAGAGATTGCAATTTAGCTTTCACAGCTGTGCAACTTTTGGTTCAAATTCGAGTGCTCTGCCTTGCTCCTGTTTCGTTTTTTTTTTCTGTTTACTTTGCCCGTCTACACCTATTTCATTTGAACATCATGTTATTACTAGGCTCACAATCTTGTTAGAGAAAAAAAATTGGTTTTGGTGCTTTGGCTAAATTGGATTGACGTTTAATATTGCTCTGCTTCAAAGCCATTGGCCCTGTTTGGCAAACAGCTAGCTGTTAGCTGTTTCACTTAGCTGTTTGAATTAGCTATTCAGTAAAATTAGCTGTTTCTGATAAAGTTGTGAGACAAAAAGTTAATTCTTCAAAAAGCTCTTCTAAAAAGCTCATAGAATTAGCTCTTCCAAAAAACACACAAATTAGCTTTTTTACTTGATCAAGAAACGTGTTTTGGTTGGATAAGTTCTTTTTGGTGTTGGTTGCCAAATAAATCCGTTATTGAAACATGCTCACTGCACTGAATCGCGTTTTCTTGCAAGCGGAACGAAACTACGGCTAGGCGTTGGTGAGTCAAAATTATTTACAGCTTGCGACTCCGTTCTTACTTTGGCATTTGGTAAGTCATTCTTTGCAAGTTTCGTGTTAGGTAGTTTTTAGCATTTGGTTTTTTGTTAATTTAGTTTAAAATTTTTGGTAACCTAACTTCATAACTTATCCTTGCGGATTGACACCTTCAAGTGTTACAACGAGAACTATGCACTTGCGGTTTTAAATTTATCGTTATAAAAATTCCAACACTTTCAAAGTTGAACATCTACACTCTGATTTTTACACCAAGCCTTGCGTGTGTACGAGGATTTCAAAGTTAAAATATGACTTTTAAGTTTATTTTAAGTCTTGATTGGTTCTTTTTCTTTGTATCCGTTTTACAAAGTTCATGTTACTTTCCCAAAGGAAAGGAGTCTTACGAATGGGCAATGAAGAAAATGCATGATTGTTGGAGAGGCTATAAATGTGCATTGAAGGTGGCACTATTTGATGGTAGAAGTCATGATGAAACAATTAGCAGAAGACTAGAACACATACCACTTGAAACATGGGCTAATTTAGTACAGTTTTGGGAATTAGACAAGTGAAAGTTAATTATGTGCTTTAAGAATATTTAAAGTTATAATTATTTTCAATTAATACAACTTTTATTATGTGATTTGTCAATTATTAATTTAGGCTAGAACTAAAAGAGGAATTGAAAATCGGGGCAATAACAAAATGTGTCACTATGGAGAGACAAAGACTTTCGCACGTGTATGTACTGAAGAAGAGGTATTATTTATATTCGATACATACTATAGCTCACTTTGATTTTAGATAATGCATTTAGTATTTTATATACTTTTTAGGAAAAAGGTAACAAGACAGATAAGCTTACAATATGGTTGAATACCTACGCACCAAAGAAAGCTACAAAACTTGATGATGCTTTAGCTACTGCAAAGGTATGAGTGTTTATTTTTATTTAATTTTCTTATTCATCTTATTTCTTTTTACTAATTTGTAATATGACAGAAAGTAATTGAAAATGAGTTATCTCTCATTGAAGAAGATTCATATAATGATGCTACTCGAGATGAAAATTTCAAAAACGTTGTTGGAGAAGACAAGTATGCTTAAGCTAAGATCTTTGGCATTGGGGTTAGAGTTCCTCGTTCAACTTCTAAAAGGTGTGCTTTACAGGAAGAATGAACTAAAAGAAGGAAAATCGAGCAAGAGCAACAAGAAAGTCAAGAGAAGATTGAATGTTTGGAGAATAAACTTGCATATGTTACTAATTTGGTAAAAGTGCTTTTGAAGCACCAGGTATTCCTATATGAAATATTTTATTATTTTGTTGATTTTTTATTCTATTGATTAGAAAAACTCTATTGGTAATGGATGTTATAATTTGATAGAAAAAAGGGGATGAAGAGAATGATTGGTTGGTTTAGGTAACTAGGTATTTTGCTTGTAATTTGTTAAATTATATATTTGATAACTTGAGAGGTAGGATATGAGGGAGAGTGACTGTTAGTTTTTGTGATTACTTTCGTTGGTCGTAATATGTTTACTTGTGTGTTTGAAAACTTGAGAGACAAGGTAATAAGAGTGTGATTGGAGGTTTCGGTGAAAAGTTAATTTGGTTGGAATGTGTTTGGTAACTTGTGTATTTCATAACTTGAGAGATAAGGTAATGAGAGTGTGATTAGAGGTTTCAATGAAAAGTTAATTTGGTTGGAATGTGATTGATGATTTGTGTGTTTGATAACTTGGGAGGTACGGTAATGAGAGTATGATTGGAGGTTTAGGTGAAGAGTTAATTTGGTTCGAATGTGTTTGATGAGTTATTTGTTTGATAACTTGAAAGATAAGGTAATGAGAGTGTGATTGGAGGTTTAGGTGAAAGTTAATTTAATTGGAATGTGTATTGGTCATGAGAGATAAGGTAAATGGACATTCATTGGTTAAAATAGTATAAGGCCATTTGAGTGTGTTGTATTCAAATATGTGATGAAATGTACAAGCTAAACTTGTTATGGAACATAAAAGCTAAACAAGTTAAGAAGTTCTTACATTATTATTTGTGAACTTATAGGCTTTTATGAGAGTCTTGCATATTTTTGGTTATTTTAATTATAAATTCGACATCATATTATTAAGGGGGAATGCCATTAGATGATTATAAAGATACTCCATTACCTCTTCTTAAGATTTATGCTTTTGTGCTTATTTAATAGGGAATATCGGAAGACGTTCTTTCTTCATTTGAGCAAGATGAGGATACTGATGATGACAATGAAAATGGTCATGCATTTGAAGAAGAAAATGCCGAAGAAGTTGATGATCAAGAACAAAATGATGAGTCATGGTTTGAGTTCTCTTATGTAGTTAACTTTTATCACGACTTATCTTTTAGGTAGACCAAGTAATATTTATGAGATTGCACTTATAGTTTGGACTATAATTTTAATGGAGGCAATTGTTGGAGTTATGTACTTATTTGTTATGAACTTTTAGTGAAAGGTTTTGAAAACTTTCAAATAACATTGTGCTTTTGTTTGGGTTGATTCTTCTATTGTGGATAACTATTGTACCTACAGATTTGATTTTGTATAGACGTATTTGTTGGAAAAAATAGTTTCCACTTGAATGGATGGACTATTGGCAGTAGCTGTTTCAAATCATGAGGTGTGGGAAGGAACAGAATTACCAACATATTGCAGTTTGATGGCAATTCTTTTTTGGCATTATACAGTAGTACCAACATATCTTCTTATTGGACAAGATTAAAAAGGCTGGAAAAAGAAAGAATTACCAACAGATACAGTATGTTGCTGAATAATTTATGCCGCCAGTTGATTTAGTACCAACAGAAGCATCTGATGATAACACTTGCCATCACTAACATATTATGTCTTCGTTGGCAACATGATGATATTCACCCACGGATTCATTCTATTAGTATTAACAAGAAATTACGGTAGACTACAATCTCTATTGGTAAAACTTATACTGTCATTGCTTTTTGTCAGCAGTTTAGCAACAGACCAATATCTATTAGAATAAGGTTTTACAAACAGCAAACGTACTTATTGCAACAGAACAATCCATGATGGTAAAAACCGTTTTTTTGTAGTGAAATTTGCACAATAGAAATTCTAGAGGCCATGATTTATATGCTCTACTTAATTAGTGGACAAAGTTCATGGATAAGATTTAAGGGATAAATGATTTATGGGCAACTATAATATAAGTGCAATGGTCATATGCTTGAACTCAGGTTACCTGATGTTGAGGCATCACAACTCATTTTAGAAAAAAAGGGGTGATGACCCAAGTATGTATATTGCATGGGATTATAATATTATTACTGGTCGTTTTATAAGAATGAGATGTAGAATTCAGGAAGGTATTACCAAGATACAATCCTAAGTGCAACAATAGAGGATTGCGGAATAGTAAGACACTGGAAGTGTCTGTATAAAGGTTGAAAACTTCTAATGATTTTCTTTTTAAGCAACTCTAGCAGTAGAAGTGGTTGCATTGATTGAAAAGAGTCTATAGTGGCCCTTGGCCAGTTAACCATAGACCTTCCTTATAAGGCACTATTGCAAACAATGTAAGTCATTGTTGGGAATCTTTAATTTCTTTACAAACTAGAGCCAACAACACTCTTATTATGCAATAATGCAACCTAACCTGAATTCATTTTTGGATCATATTAAACCCCTTTTCTTTAGAGAGAAAGAAAAAAAAATTTCGTCAAATGCTATAACAATGCTTCATTGCATATCATTTCATCATAAAATTTCCTTATGACATTAATTTTTATGTTGAATCCTTATCATTAAGGTGAAATATGTCCCTCTTACTTTTACTAATTATCTCTACCTAGCTTACCTTTGTGATCCTCCTCTGAAAAATGACGTAGCCTTTATCGCGTATAACCGACTTCGATTCTTGCTATTTGTTTTCGCTTGTCTCTACCTAGCATTTGTTTTTGCTTTCTAGCGTTGCTATCTATATGTCTTTGTTAGCGTGACTTGAACTTTTATGACAACACTTTGAATATAAGATCACCCTGCTCTTCATGCCATTTGTTGCATCTCTATTTGTGCAACTGTAAGTTGTCCATACGATTTTATCACCTTGAAATTTTGCTCTTCTGATCTTTACGGATAAACTGGGACCACTGTGACTCTTCTTCCTATAACCACATAAATCTAAATGTGGATTTCTATATAGCTAGTGAAGGGAACTTGTTAAATCCCATTACGAGCATTGCAAAGGGATAATTTTATGGTTTAATCATAGGGTTAATACCATGTACACACTGATCTTTGCAATGATGACATTCGATATTCTTTAAACATTGGCTTCCACTTAAACCATCTATATCGCCTGTAGTCTGGTTTTTAAATTCTTATCAAATGTTTTTGCTCCTGTTTAATGATAATTTGGAACTATTTGACCTTTCTTGTTTCCATTTTAAAATTGTTTACGCTTGCAGTTACCTTTATTCTATCCATGTCATAGTGCTACATCCCTTCATATCGACGTCTGCCGTCTATTTGTTTTTCCATCAAAACTTATATCAGTAATATTCTCATTGTTTTCAATCATTAATATACTCATCTCTTAATCATCTTGAGTTCCTCATTGGTATCATTTCTTTGCTATTGCAATTGTTTATGTTTCGGAACCTATGCTCAAAAGATCTTAGCTGATGTCCCATACCAATTCAAGTGAGTTTTGTATTAATGCTCTTCCTTCTAGCATCCCTCATCATGTTCAATTCATCTTATCTATAAAATTTGCTTCCTTCTAATGTTATATAATTTTCACTTCTCATTCAAATCTCTGGAGCCTTGTGGATCTTCAAAAGTACTTGTACCTTCTTTCTAGCATGACTCACCATGTCTCCGAAAGTTGTTACTAAATATGGAATACATTTCTATTGGATTTTAAATGATTGAGAACATTTTGATACCTTTGATTCTTAGCTTCCTCTTCTGCATACCGCCGAAAGCGTATTTACACATATATCCTATATCCCGTTTATTCATGGTAGTAAGCACGTATAGCTTGTTTTAAACCAAAGGTGTGATTCAGCTCCCACTAACATGGGTGAATGTTGAATGTTGTGAACCCATCATTCTTTTTGCTTTGGAATCCCACTCCTCATAAATGAGCTCGACCCTTCTCTATTCAATTTTGTTGACCATTCTCTATCCACTTTTGTTGCTTTAATTGGACTTGCTTCATGTGCGCTAGGACATGCGCCTGTGAAATCTTTCTACGCTGAACCCAAGATGTTCTACACTTTGCTTGTCCAATCCCATTTATTACCCTTCTCATGTTGATTGTAGCTATTCTATTGTAATCTAACAACTAAACTAAACTATAGCTGAACCATTTTTCTCCTCCGAAAAGATTCAAGTTCTTTCCCCCAAAACCTATTTTTGGTTGTTATCTACTACCTTATATTAAACATCATGATAATTGTGTACCCTATAATGTCAGACTATATTTATGATTTTGAAATATAATCACACCTTGGTATGGAGATTGCATGAACAGTTCACCTCTTGCTCTTGGTAGGGCTTAATAATCTCAAATTTCTTTCGTCTCTTGATACTCTAATCTTTCCTTATCTTATGAACATCAGAATTTGATTTGAAATTTAACCCTCGAACTTCCCTCCTGATCAAGATAGTGTAGAACACTTATCTCTGCCATTCATATAGCTTAAAGGGTGTCCACCGCCTGTTGGTTTCTCCTAAGATTCACACATGTACAACATGATTCTTAAAGTCCTTTATCTTTGAATTTTTGAGAAACTCATAGCTACCTCAATTTTAGCTACCCAATGGCAGTCCGTCCTTTATCGATCGTCTCTAATCTTGCTGCTATTTCTTTTGCGAATAATGGCTCACTTGATTTCCATTTCCATTTTCATCACTCTTATCCTTCGACACGTTCATCTTTAACATCGAATTAAACCTAGAACAAATCTTTAAATAGTCCAATGAAGGAAGGTTGTGTAGATAACTGAGTTAAGGTTGCAAGGAAGTATACAAAAGATCTCTTTAATGCTAACCCAAAAGAACCATAGACTCATGTCGCAGAATGACATCAAATCTTAGGACATAGCCAATAATATCTTCTCTAGGGGGTATGTAATGCAAATAAGGACAACAATTGAGGACCTTTTTATAAGAGCAGGATCGCACACAATGGCTAAGTGTATTAAAAGGGGGTCTAGATGATACGTTAATTATAGTGGCCAAATTATCTGAGAGACCACTATGATGGAAAGAAAGAGTCGAGAACACCTCAAAGTTGCACAAACTTAACAAAAGAGTTATGCAAATAGAAAGAGGCAACCACTAGAGCTTCAGGTTGAGAATATAGTATTCTTAAAAGTTTCCCCAATCAAAGTTAAGGAGCTTCAATGTCAAAGGGAAATTAAACCTTAGGTATGTTAGGTCCTATAATAGCATTGAAAAGTTCGACTTAATGGCTCATGGATTGGATCTCTCATCAAGACTCGAGCATGTGCACAGATTTTTTTTTTTAAAAACATATTTCACAGTTCAAAAAACATGCTTCACACTTAGACCATCTCATTGTGAATAAGCCTACACAAGTTAATGAGAACTTGGGTTACGAGGAGCATACTGTGTAGATTCTAGAAATAGAGATAATTCAATAAGGGCAATCATCTAGTTAAGATTCTATGGTCTAATCATGCCTCTGCAAAAGCCACGTGGGAGATAAAAGGGGACATGAAAAACAAGTACCCAAACTGATTCAAGGGAAATTTATGGTTTCTTTTTTCTCTCCAAATTTACTAGTCTTAAGGACGAAGCTTATTTTGAGGGGGGACGTCTATAATAGCCCGAACCTAAGCCGTGATTAATTATTTTAGTTGATTTCAATTAATAGAGTTGAGCGTTGCATTTCGATTCAATGTGCTAAAATACTTAAGTAGTTGTAGGTTGGAATGACGAAACGTCCACAGAATACACTAAGTCATGATATATATTAAATTGTTAAGAGCTAACAAGAACTATGATAAATAAATAACTCGATAAATTTATAAAAGTGAATAATCATGGGATGCATAAATAAAAAAATACGTAATTTGCTAAATTATATTAAAGAAATAAGACTATAATGTTAACAAACAGAATAAAAAAGTGCGAAAGACAAATTAACATATATCGATGAAATTTTAAGAGTTCCTTCTAAATAAATTATGCAAATACTAATAATAGCTCAAAAATTACCCAAACTTTAACTCAAATATTTATTAGATTAACAAGGGGAGAGAAAATAATAAGAAAAATAAATAAATACATAAAATAACTAGACTTAGGAATCTAAAAAACATACAAACAAAAAACATAAACCAAAACAAACAAAGACTAAATAACTGGATAAAAATTTATCTAAAACCCCCACCCCACCAACCTTCCCACCCCCTTAAAAATGACTCACGCACCCCCCTTTTTCGATTTCATGCAGCCTCTACATACTCCTAATTTGTTGCCTGGGATGTTCTTTGCCACCTCTCATGCCAGTCCACTACCAACCGCCACCTATGCTGACTGCTGCAAATTGTCGTGCTGCCACCAGACTCGGCAATGACTCCACCACCTTTCACTCTCCCTTGTTTTGCCATGCTTGGTACTTGAGAAGGTAAACCTGGAAACTCTTTACTAATTTTCATGATCTAATTATTCATTTAGTTCATAAATATGTGTTCTTTCTGGTTAAGTGGTAATTTGTGTCAAATTCAAACTTGTTATGATGAGGGTTGAAGTTGTTGGAAGCCTGTAGGTTCTCATGGAGGAGTTAGATTTTGAACATGGGTTGTGGTGAGTGTGGTCTTATAATTAAATTGTTGAATTTTAAGGATTATTGATTGTATTTCAAAAAGAAGAAAAGGTTGTAGGAGTGAGCTATGAAAGATTGAAGAAGAGCAGGGAGACTTGAGGTTAAGGAAAAAGGGCAATTAGGACTAAAACCAGACCAAAAGAATAGGGGAAATGTTGAGAATAAACTGTTAACAATTGGTGCATTAGAAAATTATTATTTTTGGTGAGTAGATAACTTAATGCGTTATCTTTGAATTGCCTCTAGAATTACTAAATTCTGAGTTTTATGGACAAAATTATGGCCGATTTACTGAGACTGCATAGAATAAACTGGAGCTATGCACGGTTTTGTTTTAGCTCAACTTTGGAGGTTGTGTCATAGTAATTGTGTTTTTGATTATGAATAAAAGTATTTTGGGACTTCCTAAGCTTTTCATGTTGGGTTTTTTGGTCCCAATTCGTGTTCACGGGTAAAAGATATGAATTTTCTAAGGTGGATATTAAAACGATAATAAAATATTGCAAGATGGCAAACTAGGATTTCGAAGCATAAATAACAAACTAATGCTTAACATGGAAATTGAGGGATAGCCGAGATGTAAGAGCAATAGTGAATAAGTATATAATTTAATCTAGTAGTGAAGATGATGAATAATAATTGGTGTTAAGAATGAATCAAGCTACATGCATTACCCAAGGATATAATTGGGAATTAGGTATAGTTCTCTAGGGTTAAAAATAATATATTTTCTAGGAGCTAGTAACAATGCTTTTCTCAGTGATAATAATAATAACAATAATGACAATGATGTTGATAAAAACCATACTAGTGGTAATGATAATAACCTTAATAATAAAAACAATATTGTTTCAGAATGAAAATTACTTGAGGGGTGGTGAAGCCCGGACTTAAGCGTGGCTGACGTGTCAATTGATTGAATGCACTGACGTGTCCTCCTTCAATGACCTGCAAGAAGGTTGACCTCGGGCATTTCTCCGGAGGAAGGCCCATCTGACACTCAAATCAATCTTAGGAAGAATTTAAGAAACAAGTTTAAAGAGCAAAGAGTAGAGAGAGAGTTAGAGAGAGAAAGAGAGGGAGTTTGTCCAAAGTGAAATGTAAAATGTGGGAGCATAAAAGTCCTTACAAATGGGAAAAGTTGGGCTATTTATAGCCTTGGGACTTTCCCGTTCAAGAGGTCAAATTACCATTATACCCCCTCATCCTCTTTTGAGAAGCATGAGGGCTCCATGTTGGCTTCGACAGTGCCACGTGTTGTCTCTTTATTGGATGGATGATTATCCACCCCAATCATTTAGCCCCTGACTTCTTAACAGAATGCTTCTTGAGGTCGTCGAATAAGATGTGCATTCATATTGTCCTTTCTCTGAAAGAGTTATAAATATGCTTACTGCCTTTCTTTAAGGCCTTACTCATTCACACATCCATAATGTCAAAGCATTGATTCCCTTTTCTTGGTAGCGAAGAAGACGCTCAGCTCCTGTTATGACAGATTGACTTTGGAAAACTTCATGTAGAGCCCCTGATGCCTCCGCCCAAACCTTTGCCACCTCATTGGCCATTGCTTTGCCCTCGCTTACGAAAGCCAAAGTTAAGCGCTATGCGTATGACGCCGGTATTCTCGAGATAATGCAGTTGGTCTTCTATGCTTCTATTCTTCAAGAGGTAATCCGTTTCG
>NCQV01090760.1:0-12220 GCA_002740545.1 Lophocereus schottii | reverse complement strand
TATGTCTCTCTTCTGGAATTGTGTATCAAAATAATATGGATGATCTCTGAAACTAAAATTATTAATCACTAATTGAGGTTATAAGTAGAAACATGTATTATGATTTTTTTTATTGAACGTAAAGTTCAAATGTATAAAAATAATTCTCGTAACTATAATTGACGATATGATTTGTGATTAACGAACATGTTTATGATGATTACCATGTATAGATCAATTGATTAACTAACATAATTGACATGATCATTAAAATTGGATCAATTGATCTGGGACTATTATCATAAACAAAAAAATATGATGATTTTTCATGAGAATAACGCTAAAGTTATATCAAATAAAGCTCATCGAACTGGAATGGAATGTATGGTTTGTTGGTGTGAAAGCGAAAGCCTATGGGGTCGTTTCTATTATGGGATAACCAGGACTGAAAACTGTCGTATGCAATGCAGTTGGATTCTCATGACGATCCGAATGGAATAAATGGTGCTTTCCACATAGGCAAATCTTTGCCTGCTGGGCAAAAGGATGGCAAGTTACAAATTCTGTTGCGATAGAACATGTAATTCTATTACTATAAAATTCATAAATGAAGTGGTTAATGGCGTGGTTACCATTATCCTTTTTAGAGTGACGAATGTTGTATGTGTTCCTGAGAAAAGGAATTTGTCCTTTTCTCGAGGCCTCAAGGTTGCGTGGAAACATATAAAAACTCTTGAATGAAAGTGATAGAACTGAACTTTGGAAGGGGTGAGATCTTTGGTGCAAGAAGAATGGGTTTATCCGTATGATCTTGACTTAACGAACGAGATGGATATTTATTGTCCCAACCATTTTTGTTAGTCCCAATACAGATACAAAAAGGGATTAGGTAGGTAATTTTTAACAAAGCTTTTGTGTTGTCGATTGCTAGATGTAGTGTTTGTTCCCCTATGCCGCCTATTTAGACTATATTACTAGGAAGTAAGATTGATCTGTGATACATAACACATAGGTGTAACCTTTAAGATTGATCTGTGATACATAACACATAGGTGTAACCTTTCGCTCAATACTAAAATTGATAATTGAAGGATAATGTTCGTGCTGCATCAATCGAGGATACATGACAGAAGGAATTGTTTTCTTTCTTTACTTCATCTTCAACAACCGTATGTAACATATTCATCATGGTCACCACAGATAGATCAATTACTCACTATGCAAAATTCTGATGATTACTGAAATCAGATCCAATCATCTCTAGCTAATATTGAAAAAAAAACCTATATTATGATTTTGGTGAAAATGCATCTGAACTTACCACACATACCCAAAAAAAAAAAACAAAAACAAAAACCAAAAAACCAAAAGGCAGAGCTAACTACAAATTGAGTGTATAGATGACAATCAACAAACATATTTATAATGATCACCAATCGAACTTTACAATCACTACACAAATGAAACATTCTATTCACATATCGATGATAAATACGATCACCATATATGTATAACTCACATAATCCCTAACTACAGGAAAATCTAGTGATCACTAACTAGTATCATACATTAAAAAAAAACGCATTATAAATACGACCAGTGATAGATATGTTTGGTGAGCGATAATTTTAGTTTAGGTTATCAATTATGATTTATGAGAAAGACAAACACCAACTCTATTTGATCTTCCTTTTCATCATATACAAAGCCTTATCCTTCCTTAAAACTCGTATATATGCGTGTATGCAGTTGCAACATACAAAAACTCAAACACATGCATCTCATTGGTCTGAAAAATACGTATTAACTATTCAACATAGTCAAATAAGTTTGTACATCAATCATAAATTTATGTAAGGCTTGAAAGTCATCATAACATTACCATTTGATCAGTACTTGTCATCAATTCCCAGAGGGATGGAATATTTTCTTCCCAAAAAGAGGCAAGGCACATCCAAAAAACTCTCGCAGAAATTAACAGCGACATTCTTCTGTACAAACTTTTTACTCCCCAGCAACCATACACTAACACAGGCATCTGGCTGTCTCGATTCAAACCCTTCAGCAAGATATCCACATGAAAGCTGTGTACTTGCAGACACCAGAAGAGTTTTAGGTGAGGCAAAATAAATAGTGCGGCAACATAACTCCAGACAGATGCAAGGGGGAGAGGAAAGGACCAGTATATTGAGACAATTGCAAGCTGATTTTTGCTTATACCAATACAACAGTTTCAGTTCATTACCATCCTCTTCTTTCCATCAAAATTCACTTTACAAATGAGAGAGCAGAAGGAAGAAAACAGCGGAGGGAGAACAAGGGGGAAAATTTCGACTAACCTACCATCTTAAACCTCTTTTTATGAAGTCCTAACTTCCATAAAGATATGAAAATACCTCACCACCCAAGTGGGTTCTACTCCAAAACTTCGATAAACCACTTTCAAAATATGACCTGGGAAGTTCAGGAAACCCATATGCCAACACCATGAGAAAGCAAAACCCTCGCAGACTGACCGAAACAAGAATAAATTAGTGACGGCAGGTTGTCATTCTATACCTCAATCTAGCGAACAACCAGAAGATGGCCTTTGGCTAATCCTTCGCGTCATCATATAATTTTACATTCTGACATCTGATCTTTGTATCGTTTTCTTGATACTTGCAGCAATACCGGTTTCCTTCCTAAGAAGTCCCGATTCTCCCATCTACTTGTCTGGTTTTACAAGAAAAGAAATGAACAAAACTCAAAACCAGATCAGTAGTTATTTGGCCAGTTCAGTTGTGGATGCTGAGGTTGTTGGTAAACGCTAGCTGTTGCTCCAACCATATCAACTGCCCCAGGTATGGCCTGAGATTGTTGTAGAAGAGGGTGCACAGTGGCTGCCGTGACTGTCTGAGTGGGATGATACATACCGGCAAATGTGCCCTGTCCAGCCTGAGTAGGCGCAAAAGTCACGTGCTGACCTTGATGGGGGAGATTGTAGAAATTCGCTGGCAAACTAGATATTTCACGACCTGAGGCATGGATCCAGACGGCTGAACCTTCACTCTGCAATACAAAGGTGTCACCTTGTCATTGAACGTGAACAAAATAAAACGACAGTCATGCAAGATATAACACATTGCCCCTTGCCATACTACTTGTGACCAATTTATTATTGCCCACATTGCAAGAATGTTCTTTTCCCATGTAAAAGTTCCGAAAGGAATGTACATCATCTTCTACTTCATTACATACAACAAAGTTGTGCACTCAAATGAGTAATTTAATTATTTAGTGCTTAAAGCATTCAGGGCTAAGTTTTAGTTGTGAATCTTTTAAGGTAAAAAGTCCGAGAAAGTCAACCTAACATCATTAAGAATGTGACAGAATATTCTTTAAACACCAATATCCTCTTATCAATTTACTAAAACATAATTGTGCTCAATCCATACGAATTTGTAAAAGATACATGAACACCCACCAATGAAGCCCAGCTCTCCCTCTCCGTCTGCTCATTTCTCTCAACAAAAATCCAAGCTCCCCACTTTTTTTTTTAAAAGAAAAGTACTTGAATGGGAATATCTGGGTCCACAAGACTAAGAAAAAAGATGAACCCAGTGAGCCTTTCCACCAAATACCCACAAAGCTTTCACAACATAGACTTTCTTGTAATTTATTTCATTATTAGAGTTAGATATCTACTTCTGTGCTGCTCACTGCAACACCAGTCATCAAAGAAAAGAATAAGGAGAGAGATAGTTCATTGAAGGCTTCATGTATTTTAACCAGATTAACTACATAACTGAAAGATTAAAAACCAAGAATTGTGGCTAAAAGTATAGATATACAAATGCTTACGGCTTATCTACAGATTATCAACTTCCATAGCTGAACAGTTCACATAGTAGAGATATGGGAGAATGAAAAGAATATATACATGTATATTTGGAGGGCGGGTAAGGGACGGGGGGCATGACATTTGCTCAGCGAGATGAGAAGTGTGCAGAGAAAAGTATCCATATGCTTTTTAAGAATCTTTTTCCTTCACTAAAAGTATTCTAAATTTTTTGATTAATTTATTTTTCATGGTGTTAGGTTAACTTGAACCTTTGACTGCAAACCATCAGTAACTAAGAATTGTCATAGCTTACACACTACAATTAGGTTACTACACTGCTCTTTGGTAGTTTTTTTTTTTTTCCTCCATAAATTCGGTACCATATCGCTAGTACCAATTGGAAACGTATAATCAAATGTGTCCACATGGAACATGAGATTGGCAAGGTGATGCAAGATAAGTGCAAAGAACGAGCGAAAAGATTTAGGAAACTACAATATTTTGACCTTGGAGATCTTTTGTATTTTTTATTATTTTCGCAGGTTATTTTAAGCATATTTTACAATAGCCAACATAACGAGACTTAGTACTATTTTATCAAAAAATTAGCTTCCTAATCTATTACGATAATATTAGATTATATATTTTGATCCTCATCTAGTTTATATCTTATCATTTAAGTCTCCTAATGCTAGTTACCCTCTTGTTTATGTAAACGTCTTTATGTAAATGGAGAAGGCCGATTGTGAATGATTATTGAATAATTTGAGCGAGCTAATATTTCTTTGCGTGAGAATTTTTCTTATAAGAATTGCTCTCATATTGTCCTACACCAATTATTCTCCTTTGTAGAAATTGCTCTTAAAGCATCCTATATCAATTTGGTATCAAAGCTAGTCAATCCCAGTCACTGCCAATTTCCTCTTTGCTTCCCGCCCTTTGTTTCTCAAATCAGCCCAAGAAAATATACAATTTAAAAAAATAAAAAAACAAACCCAACACAGAACCATCCCGTGCCAGAGAACCCTTCCAATCGTCACCCACCATCATTTGATCACCAACCTTCAATCACCCGCCACCAATTGACCACCAACACCACACCACTGCCACCCTTGGCGATTCACCAGAACCCTAAAATCAAAATTCACAAACCCTAACCTACGAATTTTTGATTTTCGAAATCCTAGATCCCTAAATTCAACCTCTACCCATCAAGATCATTTAAAATTGACTGCATCTCCTGCTGCCAGTCCATTTCATCCTCCCTCCAACCGGAAGAAATCACGGCGACTCGAACTTCAAACTTCAATTGACTAGCCCATCTTGCACAAAACCCTAATTTGCGAAGCTTTCTTTTCGCAAAATTGTTATCTTCTAGCCCAATTTACTGCAGAGCTACAGTGGTTAGATCTGTTCATGACTGCTGCTGCAGATAAGTTCTTGTTATTTGGTCGTTTCTTCGTTTGCTTGGCTGAAGATTCTTGTCTACAATGACCATGAGTTGGTGTGAAAACATCACCAATCTTTATTCATGATCATTCACGATGATACAACGAATGTTCTATATCAAGTCTTCTCTCCTCATGGGGAAGTGGAAAAGATTGCTAGATTCCAGACAATGAGTGATTTTTATGCTCAAACGAATTTCTACTCACACGGGGATGTACATATGGTTAGTCCCATTCATCCAGGAGGCTGAGGATCACAGGAAAACCAAAGCAGCTCATCACTTGTCAGTATCTTATCACACAAGAAATATAAAAATAACACCATGTGTTAAGAGAACAACCAAGAAATAGAAAGTCATTTGTAACAAGCTCACCTGCTGTCCAGTGATGTATGCATTACTTTCCTTAAATTGGGATGCAGCAAGTTCCTCATTAGCTGTTGAGTTTCCAGATGTAGTGGCTGCACCAGTATTGTAACCAGCTGGTGCAGCACCATATGGTCCATAACTTCCACCTACACCCATATGTGCAGAATTTCCAGGATTGCTTCCAGGTTTATACTGAGAAATTGGAAACTTAACAGCCGTAGCTGCCGCAGCGGCTGCTGGTCCTGGATAAACACCGCCCGCCTGTGCTTGCTGAGGGAATGCATTGTTACCAATAAACTGATGCATGGCAGGAGGCGGAACATAAAATGGAGAAAAATAATGGCCATACGGTACATAATTGGGAGGGTAGTGTGGTATATGAACCCCAGGTGGCTGTCGGAATAGAGCCATTGGCTGCTGTGTGACAGCTACAGAACTTGGCATCACCCCAGCAGCTTGAGCTGTTGTTGATAACACCATAGAGTTCCCACCCTGCGATAAAGTAAACAAAGAAACTGATTATGACATTACAACATCGATTCAGTGGAGGAATCAGTGAAATAATTAGACAGCTAAAATTGAACATAAATATCTGTTACTAACCAGCGTGGAGTCTATCCAAGATGACACAAGGAAACCGACTGCAGGCTAGTGAAAGATGCCACATTTCTTCATTTTCATATGTCAATGCTCTACGCAAAATCTAAGGTTAAGCACATGAACTGACTGCTTCTCATTTGTCAGCTCATACCAAATCCAGAAGCATATTCAGACAAATCAAGATTCAAGGCATCTAAGTTTTAAAAAGCGCGAGGCGCACTAAGGCGCATAGAGTCCCAAAGTACAAGGCACAAGGCGTGAGGCGAAGGTGCACGCATCATGGATGCGAGGGGCACTTCTATGCAGAAATATTTTGTAAGTCTTTCCGATTTCACAAAACATATTTTGCAGAAACAAGTTAGATTAAGTGCATTAAAAAAGTTATTAGACATCTATATAACTACTAACACTGCAAATAACCTTAAGATATGTTATCTTATCATAGTAACTCCCCAATGCACAAACTTACTGTACAAGCATGGCTCACCTTTAACCTCAAAGGGAAGGAAAAGAAAAAAAAAGGTAAAGGCTAAGAAAAAGAAAAAAAGGAGGAAGTATAGCCTTGCATCCTGGAGGCCCAACTCATCCCCTCCGAGGCGCTAACCTTGTAGCCTCACGCCGAGGAGCGCCTAGGCGTGCCTCAAGCGGGCTTTTTGAAACTAAGCATTCATTCTTATCAGTTTGGTAAGCAAACTGACACACTAGATACTGGCATAATGCAAATGACCAAATAGAATCTGTATCATTTAGACAAAATTGAAGCGATTCAGAACGAGAAAAGACAAGACCAGCCACTTTCCCTAATAACAAACTCTGGACTATGTTTGTTGCCCCAAGGATGGTTTCCGCTTCTTTGAGAAAACAAAGATCACGAGGAAACACATTTATAGTAGTTCCTAACTTGAGGAACAATATAAAAACAAACTCTGGTCCATTGATAGCTATTGAAATACTACCACAAGGGAGAAACCAACATGTTATCTGCAAAACATTCCCCAAGCAGACCTTTACTACCTGAAAAACTCTTTGAAATGCTGAATAGAACACACAAACCTCTGAAGGAGACTGTGAACTCTGTGAAGACAAGACTGTAACATTCCCACTGTACTTCGCAGCAACTCCAGGTGCAGTAAAGGGCGAAATACGGCCATCGGTATCTTGCCCAGAACGATAAAATTGGGCATAGAAGTTTGAAGGATCCACTGGTGGTTGTACCTAGAATAACAGATAACATAATTACACATTAGAAAAAGAGGGGAAAAAAAACTCATCAAAAGAAAGACATCACAAGAAGGAGCCAAAATAAAACTTAAAAGCAGGAAACAGTTGACAGCATAGAAGGGATAGAAACAAGTGTGAACTATGTTGCTCGGACCCAAATATGAGTGTTTGACAGGAGTGCATATCCATGTGTCCGACTCCCACTCAGGTAAAGCTCAGGACACGAGGACTTTGTCCTAAAATTGATCACAGGTACAGCAACATGGCTGTCTGGTTCTATTTTTCACGTTTTTTTCTTATTTTGTCATTTCAAAATTTACCCAAATTATTGCAAGTAATAAAAAGCTAGAATAAATACAGTATTAGTACTGTACAAACATTCAAGTAGTGGCAAGATCCATTTTCTTTTAAAAGAGTAGAAATATTAATGACTGGGCCTACGTGAACTAGGTCGTGAGAAAGCTTAAATGGTGTTCAGAGCCTGATTAAATGAAGGAGGTTTGTGCCCCACTTAAATCAAGGCTGGCCATTTTTTAAAAAGCAAAATCCTAATTCTCTTGCCCTGCCGCCATCTGCACCTGAGAGGGAGAGAGAAAGAGAAAGAGCATGTCTGAACACACACAGCCAGGGAAGAAAGAAGCAGGAACCCAAACTGTAATGCTTCACACTGCTCCTCCTTTCTTTTCTACCATCTGCTTTGTTTCGAAATCCCGGCGGTGTCCGGTTAGCATTGCACAAGTCCATCCTATACCCTGTGTCAGTACCCATGTCATGTCATGTCGTGATGAGCACGGTAGGGTAGACTGCTGAGTCAGATAATCATAGGTTGTGAAGGTGAACATACAGGCATTAGAATACCACCAGAACCGCCCCTTCCCCGCCCCCACACGCAGCAGGCCAAGGAAAAAACGCAACACAAATATTCATCTTAATATAGCCAACTAGCTTTCCAATTGATCAAAAGAACATTTCTTCTGCTAAATAGACAAAACAAACATCCTCTCTCTCAAGCCTAAAAAAGAACAAGATGAACACTCACCACAAAGCTAGGAACTCTAGAAACATCACGTGCTTGAGTCTCAGAGGCTTCCACAGGTCCTAGCGGATTTCCAAGGATTGGTGGCATAAGACCAAAATTGTAGCTCGAAGACACATTAACACCGGGATGCTGAGGACCACTAGCTGTCTCCTTCTTAGAGTCACTGGAATCTGGCACAGAACTCGAAGGAACGCTAACCTCACCAGATGATAAATTGTCCGAAACATGCTGAGGTGATTGCAAATTATCAACATAATCTGCTTCCTCTGCAGGTGCCGAAGCATTTTGACTGCAAACAAGAGGGAACAGTCAGATTACATATAAGAGTTACAGGACAAAGCCAAAGTGGCTGTACAGTACATTTAAACCAAGTTCAAACGTCAGAAATGTTTTGTTTAGCCCAAGCATCATTTTAACATCTTCTAGAAGCCCCAAAAGCAGTAGAACAGAAAGGCCTTCAGTCTTTCCAGGTCAAAATAACTGTTGTCATCTAACATCCAAAAACAGGGGCGGTGGAATGCTGCTACAGAATGATGCTCTGTAATTTCTTTCTTTTTTCCTTGAGGCTGTGTTCGTGTCTAACAATAAAACATGTAGGTTCATGCCAATAGATAATTATCTAATGAAATATATGAGAGTCCAAAAGAAGTTAGTTCATTTGATTTTGATGGAGCTCTTAGCAATCAGGGAGTTTTTCAAAGGGAGCGACTCTTCAAAGGTTGCATGGGACCACAATGAGGAATCTTAGCGAGGCAGGAAAACATTGAATTTGCTCTAGGTAGACAGTTGAACATGCGCATGAACGGATGTAGGTTCCACATATGCCCTATATTAAATACTTTCATGGGAGAAAAAGAACAGCATAAAGCAATAGGAAATGATTATTAAGCTCATCAGATGCTTTAAGAACAAATACATACAAACCTCGTAGTCTGTTCTTCCACTATGGCTTCAGTCTCCAGATGCGTCTCAGAAACGGAATTTGAGTTTGTCTGGTTCTCTGGCTCACTGGAACGGCTTGGGGTTATAACAAAAGCAGAATCAAAGCTTCCGAAACTCAGACCGGATCGTACAGCTTCAGGGACATGTATATGGTTCGGAATAATGACATGCTGAGCATCTCTAACTTGTAAATTTTCCAGCTCCTTCTGCAGCTTCTTTGTAGCATCCTCTGAATCAGCTATGTTTTTACCAGGTTGGGTAAGTGCACTGACTTCAGCTGAGAAATTGGAACTATTGGCTGCAGCTGAAGTTTTAGGCCCTTGAACAGCATTAGTGTTGATAGGCTTTGGCTTCCACTCCTTGTTGGGACCCACTGGAGGAAAAAGTTACAATGTATTAGAACATCAACAGACATTGTACATCTGCCACTGCCAAAGAAATTTAGCGCATACAATCAGATACAACTCGTTCAAGTATTTTCCTTTTTGCTACACAGCCAGCCTTATAGTACCCCTCAACAAGAAAAGAAACAGGAATGCAAAAATTTAGAGCAATTTCTTGTCAATCAAACATTCAGTTGTGACGTACATCTGAATCAGAAAACAGGAAACTTTACCTTTCTGGGAGCCCAAAGCTTGCTGCGACCGGGTTCCATAGTTAGAGGAAGGACGACTTGAAGAAGAACTTCCATGAGATTGAAAGAATTCTGCACCCTGATTCTTCCCAACTCCCTGGGACTTGCTTACCATTTTACCTACCACCAACTTCCCAGTGTCAGTAGCCATAAATCTAGCACTGATGAGGACAAATTGGAATCTCGTAACAGAAAAAGACAAGAAGGAATATGATGGGAGGCAAAAGAAAAATTTAACACTAAATATCCTTAGTGGCATTTGATTTGTGATCAGCAGACATACTTGGATTTGGCTCCACAGGGAAATAATGGCTTCCTATTTCCCTTTTAATAGCACTGACAGCAGCAGGGACCCAAGAATCAGATGGAACCAGCACAGGATCTGAAGCAGAGGTGCAGACTCCAGACAAGGTCAGAGGTGCAACAGATTCACCATGTGCATCCCTCTCACTGGATGCCATGTTGGATCTTTTGCTTGCACCAATATGTAATTGTCTCTGTGACTGTGAGCACATGTCAGGTTGCTTAGTTCCACTTCCAGATAGAACATCGACATTTTGAACATTTTTGGCAGCCCCTGAAACTACACCAACGGGACCGTTGGCCATGACTGTCACAGAGCTGTAAAAGATAAACAAGAGTCTAGACATGTAAATTTGAAGATGAACAAGTGCTATAACACCAGCAACACGAAACCATGTGAGAGTTGACAGCAGGAGTATAACAAGCACTTAATGCGGAAAAGAAATCACCTTCCAACATCTTCGCTGTTTGCATCCTGAGCAACAGGAGGCGATGAGATCAAGCCAGTTCTGTCAGAAGTCTCATTAATTCCATTCTCCTTGCCTGCGCTAGTATTCCTTCCAACACCAGCATCTGACCAGTTATCCAAGCACCCAGAAATAGAAATGGCAGAAACTTTTAGCCACACAGCAAATACAAAACAAGAAAGTAGATAACAATCAAGTAACCCTCACACCACTGACCAATTGTCACAACAATAAGACAATTCTGAGAAATAATAGCAGTTACTCTAGAGAGAGAGCAGGTCCTAGTTGCCACTAGCAAGGCCAAAACAGAAGTTGAAAAATAAATTGATTATGCAAATCTGTTGCAAGGTTTCCAGAAAGAGAATATATGATCAATCATCAAAATGTTCTGTCAAAATCAGTAAAGATTCTCAGTGTTCACAGGAAGACTGAACAGCACGAAACCACCAATCAGGAGTTTTAACCTCACCTTGAGCTGCGTAACCAGATGTGTAATTTCCTCGACCACCTCGGCCACTCCGTCCAGGAGGACCAGACCTCCATCTCATGTCAACATTGTCTCTGCTGTTCTGCCTCTAATATAAAACCGAATAGATGGAAATGAAAATCAGAAAGGATGCACATTCCAGCAATCCGAGCAACAGACAAAAACCACTGATTGTTATCTAAGCACTTAAGTCTTAACAAAGTGCAAATCAAAAAAGGGATCACTAGCAGCATAACGGCATAAATCTAGAACCAAAAATTAAATGGTGACAGCATGAGTTCCTGGCTCTCTTTACCACCTTGTTCTAAAATTTTTTCCACGGTACCACTTTGTTTTTTTCTTCACCAACATTACACTATATTTTAAATTTTGGTCCAAATTACCATTCATTAACCTGTTAACCTGTTATAACAGGTAAAATTCAACTTTATTGTTTCTTTTTTCTCTCAAAAAATGTTTTAATACTAAAAGACTTAGGTTTTAACGAAAAGGGGGGGAGGAGAAGAAAAAATATGGGGAAAAAAAAAACTTATCATGAGCAACTTAAAAATAAATTTTGCATTTAAAATAAAAATTAAAGAAGTTCTTGTTTATTTTGTTTAAAGAAATCTACTTTTTAGTTTTAAAAAAGATATAAATAGTATACAAATAAGTTATAAAATTAAGAAAAGGTAAAAAAAATCTAAAAACTAAATATTCTCACCAACTAATAAGAAAAATAGAATAACTGAGAAAAGAATAACCTTCAGAATAATAAACTTAAATTTTCAAAAATTTCTTCAAAATACGATAAACAACTGAAAAATGAAATGTCTCCTCTCTCTACCCCTCCCTTCTATCTGACCCATCCACTACCCCTAACGGGCCTAAACTTCATATCTCTGATACATCGCCTACGAGGCTGCAAGG
>NCQV01090745.1:4969-16139 GCA_002740545.1 Lophocereus schottii | reverse complement strand
ATCGATCGCGATTTCGCCCCACCATACTCGTTGACCACCACCATCGTCCACTACCCTTCGGTCGAAACCACCATTCGACTACCATTGCACCCCCACCACTGGTTGCCGATCACCGCAATCCTAAAAACCTCAAGTCGCAAGTACTAATTTGCGAATTGCTCCAATTATTCGAACCCTAGTCCTTAATTCACCCTCAATCCATCCACGATCCGCAAAATTGACTCGACCCCTTCCATTTACTCTTCAATTCGTCGCAAACCCCTCGAACAATTGTGTGATTCGCATCCGAATTGGTTCAGTTGTTCATCCATCGCAAAACCCTAATCGTGAACGGCTTTTGCTTGCAAATTTAAGGCTGTTGGGCTTCGGTCACTGACAGAGGGGATCGAAACCCTCTTGGCCATGCTGAGCTCCCACCTTCGCCCTTGCAGGCCCATTCCCAGCCGCATGCCCTGAGTGTGGTGTTGTGTTACTGTTTGTTCTTGTGTTGCTCGTGTCCTGATGCGTGCAAGAAGCAACTTGCTGCTGCGAGAACCCCCTTCGTTATATTTCGGAGCTTCTGGCCTACCACTGTGTGGTTATCTTCATCAACTATCAACTCAGTTTTGCTGCTACTATTCAACCCTTTGTTTCTTGTCCCCTTTGTTTCTTGTCCAATATTGTTGTTGCTATTAGCAGCCCCTTATTACTATTGTTGCAACCATGATTTGGTGTGAAAAACATCATCGGGCCTCGTTTGTGATAATTCACGATAAAACATTTCCGGTTGCGACAAGTGTTTTGTATTAAGTTTTTTCTCCTTATGGAGATGTAGAAAAGATTGTCAGATTTCAAACAAGGGGTGAGTTTCATGCTCGAGTGAATTTCTACTCTTACCGGGATGTTGTCCATGCTTTTTGTAAACTTCAAGATTGCCAGATCTACGACGGTTGTTGGGAGTTAGATCTTTACTTTACTGGCAAATTCATTTGTGGTTCTGAGCCCTATATTCCTCACTATATGTGGAATTATGAACTTCCTAAAGCTCCTTTGATTCCTTCAAAGCTTCTCATTGGAGATTGTTGGGTTTCATTTCTAAGATCTTCTAGGAAAGAACCGACTTCTTAATTGCATGAAACAGATCTTGCCTATTATGATACATATGATAGGGGATTTATCATTGAGAACAAGAAAGAAGAGACTCTAGAAGAGGAAAATATGGAAACAGATGTCCAAGTCATAGAGTATCGTGAACTTCCAGATATCGAGGCAAATGATGTTAACAACAACATCCTCGATTCTATGAATCAAGAAGTGCAAGTTGGGGACTGTGAGTCATATGTAAATGAAGTCCACAGTGAAGGAATGTTCATTCTAGATGGATATGTGGATGCTTTTATTGGGGCACCTAATGAGGAAAATGTTCAACCACTAACACCAGTGAATGAAGAGTCAACGATAATAGCAAATAACTCTTCCATTATCCCCATGAGTATTCAATGGACATTCAAACATCTGACCGCATGCAAAGAAAATTCGAGATGGGCCAAGCAAAGAAATTTGAGATGGGTCAAGCAGTCAGTATGCATGTTGATGCTGCATTTATAATCCCTAATCATGCTTTCATGGACAATACTCTACATTCGATGTCGAGACTTGAAAGTGAGCATGTAGATTTGTTTATCCCTAATGAACTTCTAGTTGGCAAGAAGTTACATCCATTGCTTGCATTGCTACTTTTCTTGGAGAAGTTGAAAGCCCTACAATTTTTCTATTTGCGGAGTGAAGTGAAGTTGTTTCTTTACTTGGATTTCTTCTTTCTACCTCTATGTAAAACTCGAGGACGAGTTTTTTCCAACCAGGGAAGAATGATGCAGGATAAGGAT
This sequence comes from Lophocereus schottii, assembly GCA_002740545.1. Taxonomy (NCBI): domain Eukaryota; kingdom Viridiplantae; phylum Streptophyta; class Magnoliopsida; order Caryophyllales; family Cactaceae; genus Lophocereus; species Lophocereus schottii. Next base: position 14,274 of record NCQV01090745.1, on the reverse strand, counting down.
AAAGGAGAATTAAGAAGATATGGATATATCTTAATATTGACTTATGTGAAGTATCTTTATAATTTATTATTTTCGTAGATTATCTTTTAGGAATATTATCTTATCATTTATCCTTTTAGATAGTGAATAATATCTCTTAGACTAGGTATCTATTTATTTCCTTAATGTTTTAGGCGTCCTTAATGTTTTAGGTTTCTTTAATGTTTTAGTTTTATTCTCTATTTAAACTCTTTGTTATGTATTCACGAGGCACACTTGAATGAATTGAAATATTGAGCATTGAAAGTTCTGTTTGAATTTTTTCAGTGTGGGAATTGCTCTTAGAGCATCCTACATTAATTGTTTCCTCTTTGTAGGAATTGCTCTTAGAGCGTCCTACATCAATTTGGTATCAGAGCCTGCGATCTTTGCGGCTGCCTTGGTATTTTCTTTGCCTTTTTCTTCCTTTCTCGTTATGCAACAAAAAAAAAAAAAAGAAAAGAAAACAGCAAACCCAGAACCCTAGACCGTGTCGGCCGTCTCTGTGTGGGAAGACTGAAGACAGCAGCCACGATACAAAACTCGAGGACGAGTTTTTTCCAACCAGGGGAGAAGGATGCAGGATAAGAATAAAGGAGAATTAAGAAGATATGGATATATCTTAATATTGACATATGTGAAGTATCTTTATAATTTATTATTTTCGTAGGTTGTCTTTTAGGAATATTATATTTTCCTTTATCCTTTTAGGTAGTGAATAAAATCTCTTAGACTAGGTATCTGTTTATTTCCTTAATGTTTTAGGTTTCCTTAATGTTTCAGGTTTCTTTAATGTTTTAGGTTTCTTCTCTATTTAAACTCTTTGTTATGTATTCAAGAGGCAGGCTTGAATTGAATTAAAGTATTGAATATTTGAGAATTCTTGTGTGAATTTTCTCGTGTGGGAATTGCTCTTAGAGCATCCTATATTAATTGTTTCCTTTTTGTAGGAATTGCTCTTAGAGCGTCCTATATCAAAAGGGGAATAATTATTGTTACTCTTTTGTTAATGCATATTTCCTTATTCCATGGACCGTCCTGCAATGTAGCTAGAATTTGCATGCAGCTTTGAATCCATGGTTTCAATCCAGTGGGGTCGAATTTTATTACTCTATAAATGTATACCTTGGTGTCAAACTCTTACTACTATATCTGACAACAAATATATATTTTAGAGCACTTGTATAAAACAATGTGGGGTTGGCCCATCCTGCTTCCAGTGCATTGTATGTGCCAATGGTCACACAGGTGATGTAATTCGTATGTAATGTTGTTAGAATCAGATGCATTTTTATTTCATTCATCTGATTAGTGATGAGTTATGATGTTAGCATATATTTTTGTTCCTAGACAAATTTCATTTGCGTCTTCCTAAGATCTGTTGCCCGTACATCTGGAAACCTTCAAAACTAATCCTTTGTTTCATTTTAGATAAACTGTATATGCTGCTTTCTGTAAGATGTATTAATTTGCTTTTTGGTTTTCCAGTTATGTGATTCATTTATTATTGCATTGTCATTCTTATGTCTGAGAAATTCTTTTGTCTGTGCATATTTTCATTCTTTGCATAATTTCTAATATCATTTCCTGTTGTGAAGGTTTACTTGTATGGGGCTCATGTGACTTCTTGGAAGAATGATCTTGGAGAGGAGTTGCTTTTTGTAAGTAGTAAGGTGAGATCAATTTTTGTTTACCCACAAAAAGAGTGTTATGAACTTATGAGATCATATTGCTGATATTATTACATGGTATTTGTATGCATATATTGTATTTGCATATATTCGTAGGTGCTTATTGCTCCGCAAAAATAAAAAGATTGTTAAAGATGCCTATTAATCATGATTATTTTACGAATGGAACAAGCTAGGAATGAACTGTGTCATCTTTGTGCAATATATACATATATGTTCAACATACTGTCTTATAAATCTAGCATATCTGCATATGTGGATTATCAAATGGTTGTGCTCTATTATTTTCTCAACCTCTTGAATATGTGAACCATTATGAGTGCCCCAGTTGTTTGGCACCAGGCATGTTTTCGGTCCCCAATCCTATGGTTCTGATTTGAACAGTAGGCAGAGTGGCCTCCTTTTTAATGGAAACTTGGGGTGGGGGGGAGTGAACGTTTGAGGATAATGAAGAAATTACCAAACCTAACCATAATCTGAGAATCACCTGTACCTTGGGGTGTGGTGTCCTCGGGTGTGAGTGACCTTACCCATACATATGAATCGGAATAAGGCTATGTCCATTGAACTCTTGATTACATTGAATCACTACTACATAAAGTAGAGAACTATTTGTGAGGCATATCTAATATGTTTGAGGATAGTGAAGAAATTGCCAAACCTAACCATAATCTGAGAATCACCTATACCTTGGGGTGTGCTGTCCTCAGATGTGAGCAACCTTACCCATACAAATGAACTGGAGTAAGGCTATTCCATTCGACTCTTGATTACATTGATCAGTACTACGTTTTGCTATGTTCTAGAGCAATTCACCAGAAAACCAAAGATTTCTTGAAACAAAAATCAATGTAATTTTAGGCTTTATAGGGTTATAATAAATTCAGCTGCATATCACTTGTTTTTTTGGGGCTCATTTGGTCTGGCCAAGCTTGAACTCACGTGAGCTATAGCCTGTTAGTGAGCTTCAAAGGTTGATCAGGCTCAGATCTTTAATATTATCCATTGCCAGGCTTTGCTTGTGCTTGTTTAATATATCAGCCAAGCTTGCAAGCGTTTCTTTTTTGTAGTTTTTTTTATTAATAAAAAAAATTGCATTGGGTAAACAACATTTCTTTTTTGTACTTATGGTTCATTTAATTGAATAAGTTCCTTGAAGCTTTTGCCTTGAACTTAGCAAAGCATGTTTGATTGTTTTAATGATCACAATTAAGCTTTTATGAAGCCTCTAATTATTGTGAATATATAGAAGTCCACAAAAACAAATGAGAACACCATGCTTTTGTTTGGAAGTGTTTAATAAAGCAGAATTAGTTCATCTATCTAATCACATAAGTGAGCCTTAGCCATGATTTATCCTCATTTATTTGATGACCGTACTTGTTTATTTGGGTCTTGGGCGCATACAAAGGTATTACGTGTGCCTTGTATACTTAAATATCCTATTAAGTACGTGAAGTTAGTTAATGTCCTAAGTTCTAAGACATGGGTGATTCAGGGTTTCTTTATATACGGTTCATGTGATGGCTGGATGGCCCCATTCTCACAAAAGTGATGCTTTGAGAATGCTCAATTAATGCTTAATTGACTATGAATTCTTTCCTGAGATTCAAGGCCATCCTTGGTTCCCTACTTCCCTAGTATGGCATTAATAGAAGCAACAGCCAACAAGGTGTGTGCAACCATACAATCGACTAGTAGAAATACTGGATCTGAATTTAGCTGTAGCACTTTCACTATATGTTTTTGGTGAGGTTATCTCTTATCAGCTAATTTTTCTTTCGTGGATCGACTGTGTGAATTCATTTTATGGGATTTCATGTTTAAGCAACCATACCATTGATGTGTTTGTAATTCATGCTGTCCTGACTCATTGGAGTATCTAGAGGCATTTGTGATGGCATGTTAATTCTGTGTGGGCTTTATTGAGGAGCCTATGGGTGTCAGCTTGTGTGAATTCCAGTTCTGGAAAAGCAATTTTCTTGCTGGGGGCAAAAATGTACTGTTTGAATGACTTTAATTTCAGGTAATTATATGTGATTTGCCTTTATTGATGTTTTCAATGCTGTTCAGGCTATCTTCAAGCCCCCCAAAGCAATCCGTGGAGGCATACCGATTTGTTTTCCTCAGGTACGCACTTCCTTAGTTTTGACCCCACAATTTTCAATTATCTTCTTCTCCATCATGCGATAACCTGAATCACATCTGCAGTTCAGCAGTCTTGGACCTCTTGAGGCACATGGATTTGCCAGAAATAGGTTTTGGACTGTTGACCCTGACCCACCGCCTTTCCCAGCAAATTCACCGAACAAGGTTTATATTGATTTGCTGCTTAAGCCCTCTGAAGAAGATCTGAAAATCTGGCCTCACAGGTGCCCTTTTCCTGAGAATTGTTTGTATAAATGTTTGTTTTCTTTCTGAAATCTTTTTTTTCATGTTTCTAGTGAACTCATTTATTTCTCCTCTGTTTTAAATTATGTTGTGATATTGTCATTAAAGAAGAACTGTTACTTTTTGCAGTTTTGAGTTTCGTCTGAGGGTAACGTTGGGACCTGGAGGAGATCTGATGCTGACATCACGTGTCAGAAACACTGATTCAAAACCCTTCAGCTTTACATTTGCTTATCACAACTATTTCTCTGTTTCAGATATCAGGTATGCAATCTTATCCTAATTCTTTATAGTTTTGGCCTTTGCTACTTGGTCATAGTGGTTTGTATAGTGCTGCTGTAAACACCCCACTGGCCCATAGGAGGGAAAACAGGGGGGTCGGGAAAGGTCTCTCTTTCTCCCTCCTCTCTCCTCTCTAATATGTTTCTCTTTTGCAATTATCTTGTGTAGAACCAGCTTCTTGTTTCTATCTATTTCATCCACTCTTGTTTAATAACCTAATATCTGGATGGTAGACATGTATGCGGAGGCTTAAGCTAGCTCAGCGAGGTTTTCTTTTGCAGTAGGCATAGAGGCTTTCTTGAATGAGTATAATTGCTTCTTATACAGTGAAGTGCGGGTGGAGGGATTGGAGACTTTGGATTACCTTGACAACTTGAAGAACAAGGAGCGATTTACTGAGCAAGGAGATGCAATCACATTTGAAACAGAAGTAGGTTTCTGCCCGTCTTTTTGGTTATGCAGTGTCTGTATAGTTTTTTGACTTCTCTTTTGTAAAACAGGTGGACAAAATATATCTTAGCACGCCAACTAAGATTGCAATCCTGGATCATGAAAGGAAAAGGACCTTTGTAATTCGCAAAGATGGACTTCCAGATGCTGGTACGTCTGCAAATATTTTGTATTTAAAGATCAACGTAATTAAACTCCAAGTCATTCTTTCTTACAGTTTTATTGGTTAATGTGTTATGCACTTATGCATAAATAGTTCAAAAACATCATACTTGTAGGAAGGATGTTGTTGTATACAGAATAGTTACCCTCTCCTCTCTTCGGTACATGCTTGTTAGTCTTTCAATGATGTTATAAATTATGTTATTACTTCAGCAGCCTTTAAATTGATAAAGGGCGGATTATAAGCAATCTATGTAACATTATTGACTGTTCTTATGTTTGTAAGAGTAATAAGAAATGGAGGAGGAGGTAGCCAATTTGTTGTGGTCATTGAGCTGTTTTTCTAAGTTTTAAAGGATCTTTTGAAGTTTGAGCGCCATTTCTTCTTTGTTAATGAGGCTGGTGATGAAATGAGACGGAGTGGTGCCATCACTTCAGAGAAAAAGTTGCACAGTGCGTTCCAAGAGTGATGACGTAATTACCCTAGTACACCAGGATCACATATGAGATTAGCAAGATATGAAATGAAGACATTGGAATGCATACTAAATAGTATTTTGCTATTGAGAAGAATTCTTGAAGGATTGAACAACTTTGTTGCACAATGTGGTTATCGGTTTCATTTATGTAAAGCCATTATGCCCAGTGTGGGGTTGAGTAGATAGTTCCCTTTAGCTCCAGCTATGTGATAGTCTTTGAACTGCTCTCATCGATGTCTTCCTGTGCCTCTAATTTCAAGCAAATAATTTGTCTTAATTGTAGAGTTGTGCCTCTAATTTAAGGTCGTCTTTCCTAGTTGGTCAGATCGTGAGTCTTCTTCCACATTCATGAACATTATCATTTTCTTTGTAGTGGTGTGGAATCCTTGGGACAAAAAAGCTAAAGCTCTGCCTGACTTTGGAGATGATGAATACAAATATATGTTGTGTGTGGAGCCTGCAGCAATTGAAAAGCCCATCACACTCAAGCCTGGTGAGGAGTGGAGGGGTAGGCAGGAACTATCCGCTGTTCCATCCAGTTATTGCAGTGGGCAGCTTGATCCTCAGAAAGTCCTCCAAACCAGTTGAAGGTTGGAATGTTGCCAACATCGTGTACAGGTTCTTCTTAACTGCTTCTCTAATACTCATTCTTTCTAATTACCAATACCGTGTACTGGTGGGAGTCCATTTTGGAAGAAAACTCGTTAAATTACAACCTTATATCTCTATGCTTATGTCATTGTGCACAATATCCCATGGCAACCCTGTCTTCCGCGAACCTTGCTATGGGCGTATAGGTTCTTCCTTTCGGCCATTAAAATGTGGAATATGTTACATCCTCTAATCACTTGTGATGTTTCCTAGAGTCTTGGCATCATGCTTCTAGAATGTTCTCATGAGTCACGGTTCACCCCTTCTTACCTTATCAAAAAAAATAGTTCTTATGGGATCTGCTGGAAGTCAGATACTGTTTAAACATTATTTTATCCCTTTTTTGGGTCGTATTTCTACCTTAAATTGCCTTTTGAATTTAGAAATGTCTTTAAGTCAGTACGCTATTTGCAAGGGATAAAGTTGTGTACATCTTGATTTTTCCACGTCCTGCCATGGCTGGATCCATCCCAGGTTTGTTGTTGTGGGGGCAGGGCCTAGGATGACCAACAGATCTAGGATGTACTTTTGTTTTCTTTCATAGGCTCCGTACTCTTATTGCTTGGTCTGAACATGCGGAATATGCTAAACCCTTAAGCCACTGATGTGAAATATTTCTGAATGACATGAATTTTTTCATCATTTGCAATTTCTTGTCTGATTCGGGTTTTTTCATTCTTTCTTTGATTGACAGATGTGTCCTGAAGGCGCATACTGAACTGGGTCATGAAATTGAATTCGACCAAGGTTACCTCATCCGGTCTTTTGTTTTACTGGTTAATTTTCCTCCCCCGGGAAATGGCAGATTATTGAGTTGAGAACTTGGGTCAAAATAATGTTTGCTTGTGAATGGATGATGAGTATTTTCGATGGGCCATGTCAAAGTGGAAATGAGTACATACTACTTAGTATAGCACAAACTGTTCAACAACACAACCACTTTAAAGTGGTTTCAAAAACTCGTAGTAAAGTAGATGGTCGGATGCACTTGTCCCTCTCTGGCATGAATTTTGAAAGCACAGATCAAGAGGCATATATAGATTCTATTTTTACTTTTCCAATTTCTTTTGGGGACAATACCGGGAGTATTCAATGTCCATGCTATTGCCTTCTCTGCATTTGTTACCTCCATGTGGCCGAATTGGTGATTTTGGTATGCCGAAGTATTGTTCGGTCTCCAGTGACTCAGCATTCTTGAGTATATTTGGTTTTCAATGATCTTGGTGACTAGATTTGACTCTTATAAGCAGGAGCAATGAATGCAGAATGAATGAACGACATTGTAATGGTTGGTCTCACGTTTCTCTTGGCTTTTTTGGGACTAATTGGGTCCGAGGCTTTGCTTGGGTTGCCCTCTCCTGTTATATGGCATTTTCCCCTACTTTCTACATGCTGTGATTTGTCTTTTCCTCCTTGAGGTTGAGGGGGTTTTCACATTTTGATCTGTGTCTTTCCCCTTAACCCTTCAAGAGGAGTTACTCATCCTGGTTAACAATTAGCTATTAGTTGTTAGGCCTTTGTCGGTATGAGTCATTCCTACAATCCGAATTTGAGCTGCTATTGCAGTTCATCTTTTGACCCCTTGATTGTATTAGCTATTTACATTAGTTATCTTCTGAAAAAGTATTTGGTGATGTGAGCAATATTTCAAAATTTTCATAACACCAACGACAGAAAGATGTTCAGAATAACTTTTTGGAAGTAACGTTTTAGAGGTAAAAAGTCATGACAAGGAGTCGATATACTTAAGTACCCCTTAGAGGGCTTTGGATTGTGTCAAAAAGGCAAAAATTTCTCAACATGGCCAATTATCTCTTGCTGTGTCTTTTGCTTTTATTTTGTTATTTTAGCCTTTTATGACACTGGGATGGGAATGTGGTTGGACTCTTATACCGAAACTCGCGTGCGGCTGGTCCATTGTAGTTGGACTCTCACGAATATAAGAAAGATATTTATTTCACTCAAAAGCAGGATGATATGGTATTATTGGCTGTATTACAAATTTATTTCTAGATAGTTTTTTCTTGTAGCATGCCCCCAAACAAATCTGTAACATTCAAACTTCAAAGTACACAAGTGTGTGGAAAGCAGACAATGAAATTGCGCAAATCTAACATACAAATGTGTGGTCTTCTGTAGTTCTACTCCCTTCAATGATTAGGTTTGATAACATTGATAATCATGTGGACTTCTTGGTTGCAACATCAGATCCAAATCCAATGCTAGGGTTTAAATCCATCCCGGCATTTTCTTCTTCATTAACTGTGCCACCTTCTTCATCCGGTTGGACCATGCTGGAACCAGGACGATCCTCAAGGGCACCTGACCCTGACCCTGAGGAGATAAACTCCTGGATTGCATAAGTTTGTAGGCTCAAATTGCTTGTTATTTCTAAGGGGATAATGCCAGTAGGGAGGCTCCCACTTGCTTCTGTTTGAGCAGATTGAGGATTGGTTGGGTCTGTTTGGTCAGCGGAGGGAGTTATTTCATTTTTGAGCTCCTCCATTAGCTTCTTTTGTACGCTGTATAGGTGATGCAACTCCTTAACCTAGCATGATTATTAGAAAGAGAATAAATTTAAAATAAGGGTTTTGAGATGTAGTCACGTAGAAAAGAATGCATACTCAATACTGACAAGCACGTAAAATGGCATCTATGCATGTATAGAATTTTCACGTTTCAAAAATCTTCCAAAAAGATATGACATGCATGTAAGAATAGCGTCTCTACACTTACAGAATTTTCTTATTCCAAAGATGGCGTGAAATAACTCAACTTATCCGTACAATTCGCAAGAAAGCACAAAGGCTACATTTGGAATTGCAAAGTACGAAACTCATTAGTGAGTTTTTAGATATGAGAGTTTTAAGGAATCAAAAAATTTACACCCCCAAAAAAGGCAGCACGGTAAGGGAAATGATGCATCAGTGCATCACTCCCTAGAACCTAACATGCACACAACCAATGTGTACCCTAACATGATGACCCTTCAATAGTTTTGAAGGTCTTACTAGAATTGGCACTCTAAATTTAGATCCAAAATCCATCTTCAATACAAGTTTTCTTTTAGATAAATCATGAAAACACATGAAAGTTTTAAGAACTAAAGGCACAAGCTGTTGACACGTATGAGGACAATCAAATGAGAGTTTGGCAATGTAGACAATAATATTCCTAGGAT
>NCQV01090741.1:6316-21564 GCA_002740545.1 Lophocereus schottii | reverse complement strand
GAAAATTTATCACATAAATCATTGTTGGTTGCACCAAATATAATGTCATCGACAAATACTTGGATAATCAACAATTGTTCCTCCTTAGATTTGAGAAACAGGGTATTATCTACCTTGGCTCTTTGAAAATCATTTTCAATTAAGAAACTTGGCAATCATTCACACCAAGCTTTAGGAGCTTGTTTTAAACCATAAAGTGCTTTGTCAAGTTTGAAAACATGGTTGGAAAAATCATAACTTTCAAAACCAGGGGGTTGTTTTACAAATACCTCTTCTTTAAGATATCCCTTGAGGAAGGCATTCTTGGCATCCATTTGGTACAACTTGATCTCCATGTAGGCTACAAAGGCTACCAAGATTCGAATAGCCTCTAACCTTGCTACAGGTGCAAACATTTCTTCATAGTCAATCTCTTTTTCTTGTTTGTAACCTTGAACCACCAGCCTGGTCTTGTTTCTAATGACTGCTCCAAATTCACCCAACTTATTTTTGAACACCCACTTGGTTCCAATAATTGTTCTGTCCTCAGGCTGTAGTTCAAGGTGCCAGACCTTGTTCCTTTCAAACTGATAAAGCTCTTCTTGTATGGCTATAACCCAATCAGAATCTACAAGCACTTCATGAACATTCTTGGGCTCGAGGTGAGATAAAAAGGCATAGAAGGCACAAAATTTCTGAGCTTAGATCTGGTCTGCACCCCTCTATTAATATCAAAAATAATTTGGTCAAGGGGGTGCGAGCTTTGGTGTTTTTAGGGTCGTAAAGTGAAAGGATCCATAGATCCGCTTTTTACTCTCTCTTGACTGTTTGCAGGAACAAGTGTGAGATCAGGTCGAAAGCCTGTTCCCAGATCAGTCAGAGAAGTCAGGGATTGAGTGTGCTGGTTTCAGTCCATATCAGGGTCAGCCAGGCTTCCCCCTGATTGGTTTACTTCTTGCCCACTTTCCTTACAATTAACTTTAGTCAGTGGTTCATTTTCAAGTATCTTACCATTGTCTTTTCTTGCAAATCCAAGATCAAAATCTTCATACTGTACATCATTCTCAATCAAGGAGTTAGTTTCATTAAATAATACATGCACACTCTCCTCAACACATATAGTGCTTTTGTTGAACACTTTGTAAGCTTCACTATGTGAAGAGTATCCTACGAAAATTGCCTCATCACTCCTAGGGTCAAACTTTCCTAAGGGCTTCTTTCCATTATTGTGCACATAACATTTGCAACCAAAGACTCTTAGGTGCATAATATTGGGTTTTCCCCTCTTGAAAAGTTTATAAGGAGTCTTATTGAGAATAGGTCTAATCATGCATCTATTAATAATGTAATAAGCTGTGTTCAATGCATCTCCCCAAAAATTTCTAGGAAGACCACCAACAATAAGCATGGTTCTAATCATGTCTTCTAGAGTCCGATTTTTTCGCTCTACCACCCCGTTCTGTTGGGGTGTTCTTGGGGCTAAAAAATTATGATCAATGCCATGTTCATTACAATACTCAATAAAGCTTGAATTTTTAAATTCCTTTCCATGATCAGAACTAAGACTTATCAATGAGTGTCCTATTCTCTTTTTGGTTTTCTTAAGAAATATAACGAATGCTTCAAAAGATTCATCTTTAGATGCTAGGAATAAAGTCCAAGTGAAACGAGAGTAATCATCTATTATAACAAACACATACCTCTTGCCGCCCCTACTTGTGATCCTCATGGGACCACACAAATCAACATGTAATAACTCAAGGGGTTGAGAAGTACTAACATACTTCTTTGACTTGAATGCAATTTTAGTTTACTTTCCTTTAGCATAAGCATCGCATACCTTGTCATCATTGTATTTGATGGAAGGTAAGCCAACAACTAGACCTTTAGACACAAGTTTGTTTAGTAAAGAAAGACTGCATGAGCTAACCTCTTGTGTCAAAGCATAATATCATCATCAAGAACACTCAAGCAAGTCAAATAATTTTGGGGAAGTTCAAGAGCACATGTTTTATAAACATTGTTGTGTCGCTTCCCCCTCAGCACAACCTCTGCAGATTTGATATTGCTAATAAAACATTGATTTGAAGCAAACCCAACATGATTACCTTTATCACACAATTGGGACATACTTAGCAAATTATGGTGTAACCCATCAACTAAGTACACATTATTCATTGAGTGAGAGAGTGATTTACCTATTTTACCTATACCAACAATTGTCCCAGATTTGCCGTTTTCAAATGCCACTCTTCCCCCATCAAAGGCTACAAGTGAGAGGAACCTTGATTTATCTCTAATCATATGTCTCGAGCAACCACTATCCAAGTACCATAATTGGTTACCTCCTCTCACTTTAACCTGCAAAACAGCTAGGTGTTAGTCTTGGAAACCCAGATCCACTTGGGTCCCACTTTTTTCTTTGTCATGGAATTTAACTCATCTTTTCTAATCCATATTTGTTTAACATACAATGAGTTTCTTTCCATGGCCCTTTTTGTCAAGGAGCAAGCATATCGATAATGACCAGTTTTTCCACAATGATAACAAATTATACTTTCTGGCAAACCAATATACTTCTTGTCTACTCGCTTAGTAACACATCTATTCACAAAACCTAAACCTTTTCTGTTTCGGTTATAATGAGTATTAAGCCAGTTCAGAGCTTCTGAGTAGCTGTTCCAGCGCCTGTTTTCAGTGAAGTCAGTTTCAGCTCTCTGGACCTGTTCTCAAAGCTGTTTGTTGTCATTCATCTGGGATACTACATTATGCCTAAGCTTTTAAGACTCACTTTCCAGCTCTCTAATTTTAGTGTTGAGTTCTTCCTCTTTCTTGTCACTCAGGTCCTTTGGGATATCTGATTCTTTACTTAAAGCAAGATCCTTTTCATTAATTTCAAGCTTCTCATACATGAGAGCCTCATTCATATGTTAAAGTTCTTGTCTTTCTCTTTCTAGTCTCTTAACATCTTTTTCTAAATCTGAGCCGGTACACTTAAGCGTGCAATTTTCAGAAGTTAGAGCTTCACGTTCCTCCATCAATGAAAAAATTAATTTTTCAAGTTTTTTCTTACTAAGATTATGTACCTCCTTTTTGAGGCTTTCACCGTCAGAGTCTGAGTCAAATCCACTTCGAGCCATGAGAGCCACTACTTCTTCTTCATCCTGAGAGTCTTCTTCTTCTTCTTTTGAGGTGTCTTCCCAAGCTGTCATCATTGCTTTAGTGAACCGTTTTTCAGCATTAGTTAACTGAGTTTTTCTACCTCTGGTTCGGACCTGTTCTGGCCCCTGTTCTTCCTTCAACAAGGGTAATTTTTCACTACATGATCTTGCCTTCTGCACTTGAAACATCTTGAGAACTGATCTCGGTCACTGTTTTTAGCCTCGCTGGTGTTGCCCTTTTTATATACGGTTTCGGTCTTTTTGAAAAATTTCTTGAATTTTCGAGCAATCATAGTCATTCCTTCTTCATCAAAATCTGAGCTATCACTTTTCCTTGCCTTTAGTGCAAGCCTATGATCTTTCTTCACTTCCCCTTTCATCTGAGAGTTTCTCCTTAATTCATATGTTCGTAAGTTCCCAATAAGCTCATCCAAGGAAATCTCATTCATATTTTTTGCTTCTTAGATTGCAGTGACCTTTGATTCCCATGAATAGGGTAAAATTCATAGGATCTTCCTAACCAACTCTTCAATGGTAAAGGATTTTCCCAACAATTTTAACTCATTAGTAATATGGGTGAATCGAGTATACATGTTCATGATTATTTCTTTTCGAATAGCTCATATTTCCTCACCAGTAGCTCGATCCTGGATTGCTTGACTTGATTGGTTCCTTCGTGAGCTACTTGAAGGGCATTCCATATATCTGTTGCAGATTCACACTCTAAGATGTGAGTGTACTCGTCAGGTCCGAGTCCAAAATAGAGCAGCTTCTTGGCTTTGGCCTTTTTCTCCATCTTTCTAAAATCATCTGAGTCGAATTCCTTCAGCTCCTTAGGAAGAGTCTTCCCATCAATTGTGACTTTCACTGGAACGTAAGGACCATTCACAATGAGCATCCACAAATCATAATCCTCAGCTTAGATATAGTTCTCCATTTGATTTTTCCACCAAATTTAGTGTTGTCCATTGAAGTATGGAGGTCTGGTCACAAATTGACCTTCCATGATTCCTTGTGGTGTACTCATTCGTACAGGTTCTCTCTAGGTGTCATCCTAATTTATGAGAACCTGCTCTGATACCAATTGTTAATTTTTAAGACACACAAGGACACAAGAAGGGGGGTGAATTGTGTCCTTCAATTTTTTTCGTTTTGTTTTAGAACATTTGTTAGACCTGTTGGGAGAAGTGTTTGCAGTAAGGCAGAAACAAAACTTTGAATGGGGAAATGAAGAAGAAATAAGATTTTACGTGGAAAACCACCTCTGACCTAATGAAGGTGCAAAAACCACGACTTACCTCAATAGGATTTCAACAAACACTGGGCCAAGTTCGTTACACTATGTAACACACATGACAACATCACACACGTAACTTAGTCTCCCCCAAGACTCTAGTCACACACACATAACTATTCTCCACCTGAGAATGAGTCACATAACACGTCCAAAATCTCCCAGGACTTGGATACACTCTAAACTTAACTGATGATAGAAAAGAATAGAAGAACACCTTACTTACATGCTTCTAACTAAGCTGAATGTAAGGTACACTTACAGACCCTATTATGCCAGAAAGAATGACTCAATTTAGCACACTCCTTAAAGGTTTTTCACTCAGAAAATAAGCTTACAAAAACTCAATGTTTGCCTTGAAAAACGTGTGTTGAAGAGATGAGAAGTGAGTGCTTATATACCCTCAAAAAAGCAAGAATTTGATTTTTATAATAACTATAAAGATACTCAGTATCTTAAAAGGAATTAAATCCTTCAAGAAATTATCTGTTTAGGAAATCATATCTTTTAAGGATAAGAAAAATCTTTTGAAAAATCTTTTGGCAAACCAATATTATTTAGGAAAGTACTCTTTCTGAAACATAATATTATCAGAAAATCGATCCTAAATATATTAGGAATTTTGGCAGTAGGAAAACTCTTGAAAATCTTTGAAAATCGATTTTTGTACTCACTGCCCTCAGAGCACTGCAGACCTGTTTGTTCAATTGTTCTGAGCAGTGTTCTGAGTTAGCTTAAATAATTCCTTCAAGGTGAGTGTTAAGTTAAGTTCTTCTTTGGCATATTAACAAGAATCTAGACAAATATAACCAGTAATTAGCCCTAAGACTCTAAAGACTATTGTACTCTGCTGATGATGTGCACATATATCCACTTTAATGATTTTAGCTTCGTCAACCTGTTCTTTAGGGTATTTGTATCTTCTGTCACTTTCAACGTACAATTTTATCACATAGCTTCAAGCATGATATTTTGAACTGATCTCCAGGATATTTCCAATCTGTCTTATCACATGATTCTAGCACTTAACTCAAGCCAAGCGTAATTAGCACATTTGGGTTGTAATCATCAAAACCTTATAAAAGATTGATTCGACAATATCCTTATCTTTTCTAAAACCATAGAACATCACAAAGGTGATGCCTTAGTTATCACCGAAAGATGGATTCATCATGGTATTATACGTGGCAAGAATAAGTGTACTTTTGCTGAATAAGAGATTGAGTTTTTAAGCCTAGAAATAAAAGTTAGACAAATCATTCTACAAAAGCATATTCTGAAAAAAAAAATTCCCCTAAAAAGATTGAAGGTAGGAAGTAATTAGAAAGGTTTTTTTGGATGCCTTACCTATGCTTCAGATTTCATTAAAGATTTAGTTAAGGTAAGAAAACCATTGCAACACAAACTCAAGAAAGAAGTAACTTGGACATGGACCCCTAGTGACTTTAAGATTGTTCAAAACTTAAAAAAGACGTGTAAAAATCTTCCTATTTTTAATTTACCTAATGAAGGAGATGATTTAATTCTTGAGACAAATGTCAGCAATGAGCACTGAAGTGGGGTACTCAAAATCAAAGAAGACGAAAAACTCTGCAAATACTGCAGTGGAAGTTTTAATAAGGCATGACACAACTATCCCACGATGGAAAAAGAAATCTTTGTAGTCATATATAAGGGGAATTGAAAAGCTATTAATCTGTTTAATCCTAAACCTTGTTTTATTTGAACTGATTGCAAATGAATACTTGGTTTTGTGAAAAAGAATTTATCAAATATGCAAGCGTAAGGACGACTCCAACGTTGGCAATTATGACTTAACTAGTTTTTCTTCTCTATTGAATATATAGAGGGATTAAAGAACTCTCTGACAGATAGTTTAACCCGAGAATTCCCCAACGGTGATCATTAGAGTAGAACTCCTGCCGGAAAAGAAGGAAATCCAAAATGAAATGTCATTACTACTAGAATGAATTTCTTCTTATAGTAAAATCCTTATAGATAATTTGGAATTTCATAAAAAAAAAGTAGACCGTGCTTTGGTCTGCTATCTTTGCTTACCTAATAACCCAATGATTTTTCCTTCTAGAGTTACAAATTAATTACCTATAGTGTCCTTATGATATCGAAGAAAAAGAATAAGTTTTCATGTTCAAGAAAAATAGTTCAATAAGTGGTATGTAGCCTGTATCGACTACTATTATAATTATTCCTATAGTATTTAGGAATCTTGGAGTACAATAATCTACTTTTCTAATGGATTTGGAACTGGAGATATTAATTTCCCAACAAATTCAATCTCTCCGAATGACCCAGTCATGATAGCCTGGGATTATGGAATGGTAGTTTATCTTATGAAAATCCTAAATTTGAAGTTCCTATTCTACTCAAGATTAATGAAATTCCACCAGTGCATGTTCAGAAGGACTCATTAGATTCTCACATTTCCTAATGGTCCAACAAAAATCCTGTACATTAAATGCCTATACCTGAAGGTACATTGTGCAATTGAGTATGAAAATTGAGTATGAAAATTGAAAAGTCAAACCAGTCCACTATTTGGTTCAACTAGTTTGATTTAGACAATCCCAGAGATTAATAACAAGAATGATTTCCCGAACGACATGAGTTAGTTACCGATCCTATTTTAGTAAGAGCCAGTGGCTTTTTTAATATTTACCATCAGATGTGGGCACTAATCGAGTAAGGAGTAATGCTTATGCACTGTGAAAACACTACTTTCACATACCATAATGAGTTCAACAATTATATGAAGGTAGAAGAAGCTACTTTAGAAGACGTCTTTGATTATTTCTTTAATATTGAAGCTGGAAAATTCTGATCAGAAAAAAGAAAGAAATATCTCCATGAATTATTTGAAAAATGAGATGCAGAGCATCTTCAACTAGATTAAGATTTTGATGATTATTCGAATAATGATGGACTAGAAGACATTATTGGGAATGAAGGCCTGCAGAATATCAATAATGATGACTAGCACTAAAAGATTTTGATAAGTGATTGCTACATTATTGTACTATTTTCACAAGTGTCAGTTCTACAAAATAAGGCGCTTTACTGTAGCCATATGAATGTAAATATAGCCATGTGTAAAATCAGTGTGTACTTTAGCTGTTAGAGCATCCTATCTATTCTAAATCCTCCACAAAAGGAGAGGCTGAAGGTTGAGAAGGGACACGGTTATTTGAGCATTCTTGAGTAAAAGAAAACTCATGATTCTCCATTCTCTATGAGCAAACATCTCTGATTATCTTAGTCATTTAAGTCCCTCTTCAAATATTTCCGTTGTAATATTTTTATTTTAGGCTTTCAATAAAAGAATTTTCCCGGTAGAGCATGTTATTCAATAGAACCTTATGCCTTAAATATTATAATTTCTTGATTAAAGCTCCACTATCCTTAAAAAGATTAAAAGCTTGATTAGTGACTTCGGTCCGAGGTAAGAAATGAAATAGATTTGTGTTGTGCTTGATCTAAGGAGGTGTGGTTGAGATTAGCAATCTCCGTAAGCTGCAAACTAAAGGAACGCCAAGGTCCAATGTCGACTAAATTTAGGTAATAATTGAAACCCTCTAATTAAGCTTTAACTGTTTTGCTAAGCATGATGGACCTCTAATCACATAAAATATAACATTTATGATATAAGTAATAGATTGTGATAATTAGTACCATTAAAGTCATGATAAAAAGTCCAAACATTAATACAAGCTTAGTTTTGTAAAAAAGCCCAAAACTTTGAATATTTGCATTTGGAACCCCAATTGGGGCAAAAGCAGAAGCTCCATAAAGTTCAAGCACATACAAATAAATATTTTCACCCAGAAATCAGTTAACCCAAAGATTTGTGCTCCGAAAATTATTTATGCTTAAGTGGTCCTATAAATCTTTTTCTAAAAACGTGCGATCAATAAATCATTTCACCAAATCTCAAAGGACTGAAAATAATTTATTCCTCCTCCAACCCCTCCCCAAACAAAAAAAGAAAAAAAAAAAGGGGAGAGAGTGTTTTATGTTATAACCAGTTCTTTGCAATGAAAAAGTCAAAGGAAGATATTGGTTTATAACCTCTGTTTTTCGAGTAAATGATGAGCATTGTATTGTACTACTATCATATTAGTCACTTTAATTTCCTTCCTAACATGTTCATTTTTGGTGGAAATTTAATTTTTTTGCTTTAATAATTATCTTGGTAGGTAACAACTTCATAATGCCTTAACTAGGGCTATAAGGTGAAATTTATTTTGATTTATATTAATAGTTAGCGCTAGTTCTCATGTTAATTTATTTCAATTATTGATTGAATTAGCATAGATTAGATTATGTTAATAATATAACAATATAAATTACTTAAATAGTTATCTTTATACAGGTTAGCTGAAGTATGTCAAAAGAAATCATTGGCACATCTTTTAAGAAATAATTAAAAGATAATGCCTATGAAAATAACCTAGTTGACAAGTCCTGCATCATTTATAATGTAAGTTTTTTAAAATTTTTATTACACTAATTCACGAGTTAGTATCTTTTATATATGGATCTCTCCAAACCTTGCAAAAGTGTGATTCACGCTAGAAGATGTGCGGATTACTACTTAGTTGCCTTTATCAATTAGTTAGAGTTGAATTTTTGACATAAGTTAATAATTTACTTTATGCTTTATTTAAAGAAAGTTTAATATTGGATTGGCTACCGTAAAAAAATTTTTTTAGTTCCACCTCTACCTAACGTCTAGGCCTTTCAGCCCAAAAACTAACTCTTAATAGCCCATTGTCTTTATTTGGGCTAGAAAGAGAAAAATATGTGTTGTTGTCGGAAGCCTATTATCACTTATAAACAATATCATGAGTCCCTAATCTTTTGATGTGGGGCAAGGAATGTGACACTATTATTCCATACAAATTGCAAAAATTCCAAGACGCATAATTGACAAGTTAGAACGTCGCTCCAGTACATTTTATTTGGGAAGGGCATCAAGACAAGAAAAGGGCTCACTTAGTGAACTAAGAAACTCTTCAAACATCAAAAGGTGTTGGTGGCTTGGGCATTTGATCAAATAACAAGCTACTGCAACATTTGCTATCAAAAGCTTGGATGGAGACTTCTAGCAAAGCCAACATCACTATGGTCGAGAGTTGTAAGCAAATATGTAATGACCAATGTGACGTTGACATATTCCCACCTAAGTCTGGCTCGTATAATATTTCGCAAGGAATATCATCTAATATTAGGGATATCCTAAATGTGTGAGAGTAAATGTGGGCAATGGAAGGACCCAATCCTGGCATCACTGCTGGGCTACAAAATTCCCTTTGGGAACCCTATCAATTAGAGAAATTCCATTAGATCTCCAAGCACTTGCAATGGAGGAAGTCGGGATTCAAAGCCATGGTTGGAACAAATTAGCCAACTTTATTCCATCGGAAACAGTGGCATAGTCAAGTTTTGAATTAAAGGGTATTAGAATTAAACATATATAAAATATAAAATTTGACATTAATTCTGAAAATGATAGTTCATAGCTAATACCTTTTAAAATTGTTGTTGTGGAGTTTTCATGTTCTAAAACTGAAACATAATATCATCGTTGGATGAAGTTTTAAAAAGATCATCCTCAAATTACAGAACAAAGCCACAAAGGTGTCACTTGAAAGTTCGTCTGATATTTTATTGCCCAATATCTTACTCTCAGCTTTTTTTTTCTTTTTCTTTTAGGTGTTTTCAAATAATGGATGGGAGTGATTCAAAGCTAAAAGTGAATCAACGCCTTATAATAGATTATGCAACCACAATTTATGAAGCCCAACACCAAAAGATAATAACTTGCCAAAATTCATGAGTAAATTAGTAAAGCACTACACGTGAGAAAAACCCATTTCCAACAAGCACCAGCCAATATCCAGGTCCCAACTAAGCGCACTAATTCCTTAATTCGTAAGGTTAAATCACTAAATTCACTAGTTATTTAAAACACATGTGACCTAAATTAATGAATTAAACATAGTAATTGGTAAAAGAATATAACTACAAACTAGAATCAGAATTTAACCCAAGTTTAGCATCACCATAATCAATGCTTGGTCAAAAAAAGATTATGAATGTTTGGTGAAGAAGAATGATACAACCCGGAAAAAAACTGGGTGGAGTTTGATCACCTGCATAACGAGTACACAAGATAATTACAGAGCCATAGGTAAAACGTAAGAAAGGAGAAGCTTTTGCCTAAGATTGGATTACATTGAAGAAGAACGGGGCTGCGGGCTACTCTGCGTAAAGTTTGAGCAATATTTTTATTTTTTATTTTTTTAATGCAAATAATTTACGATCGTTGGATGTAAAATGAGTGATGTTGGAACATGTAGATGTAGACAGCTTAACTGTAGAGAAATTACCAATGTTGTGGACATTAAGGGGGGGGAAATTAGGTTGCCAAAAAGGGAATGCGCACCGGGTCAAACATGCGACAACTAGATTCAAAGGAAGGTCAAGCGCTACCGAACTAAGCAATGATACGTGAAATATCAGGTTACTAACTCAAATATACACAATACATATATTGTATCGATAATCTTCTATATATAATTCTTTCCTACAAAATGAGGGGTGTTAATTGACGCACCTTGAGCCAAATGTAACTCCGCTATTGGTCTGAAGCCATTAAGAGAATCAACTCTATCTTGCTTGTGGAGGGTGAGGATTATCAAGATTGTCTATATCGAGATGGCACGTCCAATGTGGAATTTTCAATGAAATGAGTCTTGAGGATAGTTAGAGCAAATGATGAAGGCTTCAGTAATCGTACCTAGGACTTAGTTTAATGTACTCCTTAAGCATAAAAGGTAAGTAGGTAGTGGCAGAGGTAGGTGTTAAACTAAGGGTTGAACACATAATATAAACATTTAACATTGCTAAGATTAATATCAATTGGGGTTCTCTTGGAGGACTACTACAAAAACATCATTATTCTGACGGAATTTCAACTGAAAAAGCATATTTTTCTACTGAAAAATAAATTTTCAACTAAATTTTTGACGGCTAGATGAAGTCTCAATATGGCCTATCGGGAAGCCGTTCTAAGGCATTGGCACGATCCCGTTGAAAGGTTTTTCGGCGAAATTTTTCCGCCAACCTCCAACAAAATCACCATGCTTGTCAGAATTTCAATTTTTTAAATTTCATTGGATAACAATATGGGAAAAATCCATCGAAATTTCTGTCGAAAATCCAACGGAATTAGCGAGATTCTGGCAAAAACCGTTCGTTTTTTGCCGAAAATCCATCTTTTTTTGTTTTTAAAAAAAATTTATAAAAACTAATTATCCAATTGTACGAACATTTTGCAACGAAGTTAATATATAATAAGTTATCATTAATAACGTTAAAATCATAATCTCATTATTAACATTAAATTCTATTCAATTGATGAAGAATTGCATTCTTTAACCGAAAAAAATAAAAAATTAAGAACAGATTATCAACTTAACAATCTAACATTAACATAGTAAACTAACTATACAAACTATCAAATTTATGAAATTATGTACAAATTAACTATATAAACTGTCAAATTCAGTGTATAAGCTTAATTCACTACAAATTTTGGCAGAAATTACACAAATAAGAACTCTCTCAATAAATCAATAGCAAATGATGGTGGGAGGTGGCGATGGTGGCAAAGACATTCTAATAGCAGTAAATAGCGGTGAGGGGGGATGGCAGCAAACGGTGATGCACTGCTCTCTTTCTCTCTCTATTTTTTATGAAGCAAGCAGCAACAAATGGGCCTTTGAAACGAGGAGTAATATGGAGAAACATTTGTTCAAAATTTTTTTAATTTTCCCTTCATTCAACGTGAGGTTAAAAACCTTCACTGGAATTTCCGTCGGAATGTCTATAATATTCATGTGAACCACAAGTACGTTGGAACATCCATTGGAATTCGAAGGAATCTACCAAAGTCCATCCGAGATTTCAACAAACCTGTTTTTAGTCGGAATACTCCGTTGGAATAAGGTTGATTTTCAGTAGCAAGGAAGAGTGATTAATTAATGGTACTTGGTTGTTCATTGCTAGGTGGTGATTGAGTACTTTCTTTGCCACTTTTTTAAGATAATGGTGAGTTTTGTGATATAGAGCTCGAGTGGGTTGATCGATTAGGTATCTTGTTGAAAATTTTCTTCATTTCAAGCTGCAAAGTTGCCCATTTCTTACTTAAATTTCTAGCTCGTAGTGCCCACATTCACAAACAACAGAAATCAATTCCTTTTCGAAATAAGGTGCATGAGAATTCAAGGACAATTAGCAAACCAATTTTTTAGCTTAATTTTGGAAGTCAAGATCATAAAGAATCAAATTTAATTAGCTAACCAATTTCCTCAAGAGGTAACAACCAACCAAATTACCCAAAGTTCCCAACTAAGAGCCCTAATTCCTTCATAAATGAGAGTAAATCACTAAATCCACTAATTATTTTAAATGAATTTGACTAAAATCTGTAAATTGAGCATAATAATTTTACAAAAACAAACAATTATAAACTAAAATTAGCAATACTAGCATTAACAAGTCCATTAAAAAAGTTTTAGAAAATACAAAGGGAAAAATTTTATTCACAAGGAGAATTTAAAAATGAATGCAAAAAGATGCAGGGGAAAAAAAAAAAGCAGCAATTTTATTTTATTTTTGAAATGGACACAACAAATTGGAAGGGGAAAATATTAAGTCACCATAGACTAAGAAAAGGAACTCTTATAAGAATTAGGTTTCAAATGCACCACCAGGCACGCTAAGGAAAGTCAAGGTAAGGCATTGAAACCATGTAGCCACACCACAACATCTGATTTCCCTTCCCCCAAAGAATTTCTGTTGAAGAATATTTGTAATATATATGTGTCTTATGTTATGTAAACTTCTTGTATTACTTGGTTAGCAAGCTAGGGTTAGAAGTAGTGAAGAGGAAGGATGTTATATGTATACAAGCATGCTCAAGCCTACCGTAAATGATATAGAAAATTAGCACATCAAGTCTCTTTGTTTCTCTCTTCAATCTCCTCACTCTTAATTTTTTTTATGGTATCAGAGCACTTCGGTCTAACTTTAAAAAAAAATTTTTAAAAAAACACAAACAACCACACAATTTCAAAAGAACCCAAATACCTTTATCATCACACCTCATTCACCCTACTACTTATCTCCCTCAGATTCTCCTGGGGCTCTTATCACGGCTATCAGGTTCGATGGAAAAAAATTATGATCTTTGGGAGCAAGCTGAAAAAATAGCTTTGAGAGCCAAAAACAAGCTGGGTTTCATTGATGGAACGATAACCAAGGCAGACGTGATTGGAGGGAACGAAAGTATGGCCATGGCTAACACTTGGGAGATGGTCAATTCTATGATAACATCTTGGATAATGAATGTAATTGAACCTAAGCTCCACACCAGCGTAGCTTATGCCAATTCAGCCTACGCAATGTGGGAGAATATTAGGAAATGATATTCAGTTCCTAACATATAGAGAATACATAAACTAAAAGCTGAAATTGCATCATGCAAACAAGGCAATTTGGAAGTCGTTGAGTTTTCGTCCAAGCTTATGAGCCTCTGGAACGAACTTGGCAATTATGTTTGTGTACCCGAATGCAAGTGCGGAGCAGCCGAAAAGATCCTCTAGATGGCGGAACACGACAAAGTCCATCAATTTCTGATGGGGTTGAATGATGAGGCGTTTTCCACCGTTCGTAGTCAGATCTTAGCGCTCGACACCTTGCCCACTATCGACAAGGTCTTCAATATGGTGCAACAAGAAGAAGCACACAAGGGGGTGATGTTCACATGTGATGGAGCCACCGTCCGTGAAGCTGCTAGAGTCTTTGCCGTGAGCCATAGCAAACTGAGTCACCGGAACAGCGACAAACCTACTTGCCGACATTGTAGTAAGTATGGGCATGATGAAGCTGGGTGCTTCGAATTAATCGGCTACCACTCGCTTGGAGCTCTCGGGGAGGCCGTGGTGGCCGCAGCAGAGGGAGAGATAGCAGAGGTGGCCAGCGCGCAGCAGCAGGGCGAGGGCATGGTGCGTCAAAGGAGGTCGCCAACATGATCAACCATGAGCTGGGAGGAACCAAGGAAGGCAATCATAGCCATCAGACCAGGAGCAGCAACACGGGCTTCACACCCGAGCAAGTGCAAAATATTCTTAGCTTGATTAAACCCTCCAAATCGGTTCATGAAAGATTATCAGGTAAGGAGTTATGGCTCCTCAACAGTGGCGCTTCATGCCACTTGACAGTAAACATAAACATGCTTCAAGAAGTACATGACATATTACCCATTGAAGGTGAACTACCCAATGGAGCGTATACTTTGGCAACCAAAAGAGGGTTTGCTTATTTGAATTCCAATATTACTCTAAAGGATGTACTTTATGTGCCTCAACTAAATTGCAATCTTATATCTGTTGGGCAATTGATTGAAGATTTATCATGTACTGTCACATTCGCTAATAAACGTTGTGTGATACAGGACCTTACTTTGAGGAGCCTGATTGGAGTGGGTGAGCCGAAAAGAGGGGTTTATTATTTCAAGGACAAGTCAGAGGCAGCAATTCAAGTCAACAAGATCTCTTCGTATGAACTGTGGCATCAACGTTTGGGGCATCCTTCTAGACAGGCATTATCTAGGCTATCTCCTAGTAAATAGCAACACCTTTAGTAGTCATAAAGAGGATTTATGTGATGTGTGCCTACATGCAAAACAAACACAGTCATCTTTTCCAATTAGTGAAAATATTGCAATGAAT
>NCQV01090736.1:0-10081 GCA_002740545.1 Lophocereus schottii | reverse complement strand
GGACCGTCTTGATAGCTAAGCGTGTAAAATCCAAACTTCGACGTCCTCTCTTCTTCTCTTTATTTTATTATTGCTAAACCTGAAAAATATATAAAATAAAGTAAATTAAATGAAATAATATATATAATATAATCAAAATAATTATTAAAACAATGCTTGATTTTTGACTTAACAATCTGAAATCGTAAACTTGATAATCTTGTCATTAATGTATACTTCCATGTTTCTACAAATCTGACCTTAAAAGAGCATGTTGACTAATCTTTGACGTGTAGCATTAGAATTTTTTAGCCCAAAATTTGCTGAAAGCTATATACCTCTAATGTTGTTCCCACATTGTTATTTGATGAGAATGATAGTCACAACCATGACCGCTCGTTGAATCTACCAATCAGTCAATTTTTGGAAGTCAGAAACAATCTTTAAGGCATGTGTTATTAAGGTTTGTATGTTCTACACATATTCAGTATGTACCATTTGGCTTTTTTTACCATATCACATTTGCCAACTAGTTTGGATAATAGCAGTACTTGATAAATCCTGTATCCAGTGACAAGTATCGCCTTTTCTACTACACAAGCTTCACTTGAGAGTTTATGTAAACTGTTGAATCATGATCTTAGGATCTATTCCTGGCATCTCTTGTGTTACATAAGCAAAGACATCAACGTATTGTCTTGCCACGGATATTAGCGCTTCTTGGAAGGCCTGTTCCATGTATGTTCTAATTTGCATATTCTTGAACTGGTCTTGACCCATGGGTACCTCTTGCATTTGGCCTTTAGGTTGTGGCCTATTTTTTATACCATGTTTGTTATCAAGTTCAAAGAGTAGGACCTTTAGGACCCTTGGATGCGGTTCCCCCACCAATTATTAGACTCGCTTGCTAGGTATATTTTTTTACCTCTGCCACAACATATCAAATTAAAAGAAAATAGAGACTCGACCAAAGAATTAGACTGCAACTATTGATCTAGGAACTCGATGAGAGAATTGGACTCCAATTCCTAGAATGGTTCCAGAAAGTAATGTCTATCTAGATCAGTAAAATTAGCAACAAGCCTAGCCTAGGAACCCGACAAACCCAAGTGGGTTCTTAGGCCAAAACTGAGCCTAGTTTGTGACCCAAACAATATTACAGTCTGGGTCCCAAACTTGCTATGCACCTAATCCAAAGTAGTGTAAAAAAAGAAAGAAAATAATAACATAGGAAAAGCAATGAATTTTAATTAATAGAGTTACCAGTAAGTTTTAATAAAACTTACGAACCGAATCCACCATCTAAAATGAGCAATAACCGAAGGGATATTGAAGGAACAGCAGGCTAGTATGAACCATAAACTAAAGAGATACTAAAAGGGACAACAAGCTCGTTTCAAAGAGGTTTCTGAAATGCCACCGAATATTCCTAGTATGGGGTCATCTCACTTCATATGCTAGAATCAAGGATCCAAATTCAGGGGTGAAGGGACGATATTGTGATGGAATACATCACAACACCATTCATCATCACCGATAGTATATACTAATTAATACGAATAATTAAATCTAATTACACTAACTAACAATCATGCAACATATTAGTAAAAATAATAGGATTTAAGAATACAATGCTAGTTCAAAATAGTAAATAATGTAATAATTATAATAGGTGGGGTTAAACTAATTAAAGATTATATCTTTACGACACTCAAGATTAAATAAAATAAACAGAAAAAAAGTAGAGAGAAGAAGGGAAGGATTGAAAAATTAGCACCCTTAGGTTATCTGCTTGAGTGACTTAGAGAACTCCTTGAGCGAGAATATCAAGCCTTGACTTGTGCCTTAGAAGGCTTTGAGGATAGATTTGGGAAGTGTTTGGTTAGATACTCTAAACTTCTCAGTATTCTCTCAAAGTTTTCCCTGTGTCCTCTCCAATTTTAGAGTGTTTTTCAGTCTATTTGTATGTGTTTCCTCTCTATTTTTTTGATAATTTCAACCCTTAGGGTATTTTCCCTTTTATAGTGCTTAAACTGATGATATGAGTTGGTTAGGGAAAGGATATCTAATTCAACTCTTAATAGGCTAAATCTGGATGGTCGCACCAATTTAAATAAAACTGTAATAAATAAGGCCTATTTTAGAAGAGCAGAAAGACACTGAGAACCCAACTAGGATCCTGGTGCTAGGTATCCAACCCGATTCTTGGCTGGCTCAGGCGAAAACCTAGCCAGGTTTTTGGGCAAGGGTTCAACCATTACTTTCTCCTCTGACCATTTTGGGTGATTAATTTTTTTCTGAAAGCTTATTGAGACTATTTTCTAATGACACTAATTTCAAAATTTTTGGATCAGCATGGAATAAGACATAAGCAAAATAGTGAACATGTAATTCTCACCACAAGCCCTAATGTTCAACTTATACCTTTTTTGTTGCTTATCAAATTTTGCTGCATGATATGTCATTAGAAAGTTTATTGAATGAAGAATAGTAATATCTAAACTCAATAATTTTATTCACTCGAAGGTGAGGTGAAGATGAAGCATAAATCTCAACTAGATGCTAAACATCATCAATTTGGGCCTATTTGGCTGTTTTGGTTCTTCTAACCTTTGGTAAGCATCTTTGGGCTTGGATATGTGGGTTAAGGGATCTTGGAACATTTTAAATCTCTTCATTATCTAGGGCTCCCCAAGTTCATTCAATGAGTTTAGCGTCATTGGGTATTTTATAAAAAAGGAGACACTTTTTAGGTGTCTAGAGGACCACATTGACCTCTGGTTGCTGCACTACTTTTCTCTTGTTGGTCTATGAGGTCTTTCCCACTTCATATTTAGCATGTGGGATTATGGGTTGCTAGTCACACCTAGTTAAGGAAAATCACCCTAGAGAGGGTGAATAGGGTTGTTTATAAAACTTTGGTACTTCTAAAACTTCTGATAAAATCAAGAAACAAGCTATCCGAATATATGTATAAATAAATGTATAGTAAGCCTATCAGAGTGAATCACAGTACGTAGATAGAATAGAGACGATTAGAGTTAGAGAATATAGACAAAAAAAATAAATAAATATGCAAGGATTTCCTTAAGATCCACCCAAATTAACCTTGGTACGTCCCTGCATAAGGTCTTTCCTTGACCTTAGGAGTCAATCAATTCACTATCACCAAAGATAGTTCAACAAATATCCTTTAACACTTTTTTCCTACAATCAAAGTTTTCTCAAGGCACTCTAATGCGCCTCAACCTCTACAGTTCCCCAACTCTCAAAAGTAAAAGGTCCAACAAGAGCCTCACTCCTCCTTATCGACTAAAGAGTCTCCCCAATCACTCTGCAGTAGCTTGTACACTGTATAGAAAGAGTACCTTAGGTCCTTGCTAATGATCAAAGTTTTTGCAAGGCACTCTGACAAACCAAACTCTTTGACCTTGCACACTCTGAGGAGGACAACACCCTCAATATAGAAGTACTAATACTCATTCACTCTTGCCACACCAGATTCATTCTTACCACACCAGAATATAGAGAATTGAGTAGTTTGAGATGAATGCAATTATTACAAGCTTACTGCTATATGCTTTTCAAGTGTTATGACCTTTAGTTTTCAAAGAGTTCTGCCGGTCACAGATCTTCCTTACAATTAGACGTAAGTTATTTAGCTATCGTAAGCACTTTTGATCTCCATAACTTTGGGTTGTGAAAGTATGTGCGAGAACTTTAACACCCGTTTCAAGTAGTTTGATCCTTTCCTTCTTTGGCAAACTATCTTAATTCACCCTTAACCAACTTTTCCTTAAACTGAATAACCATGTAAATAATTGTTGATTTACCTATTGCTCCTTGATCCATTGGCTAATCAACTATGACCAGCTTAATTTGAGGCCTTGACTGGATAGTGCCCTGCCAACATTAAATGCTTGATGTTGACAGCTAGCTACTTCTCTAGTAGTTTTAAATTTCAACTCGCTAGGTTGCTAGAGACTAATTCCTTTTCATGGGTTCAATATTTTAGCATCCTTGAACATGATAAAGTTAATTTTGTGAGTAATCTTGAGGATTATAATAAAGAAAATAGTTTAAGTAGATTGATCTTTTTCCTTAATAAATAATATCCACACTAATCCATGTTGCTGGTAGAATGTCATAGAACATATAGGATAAAACGAATAAAATAATATGCAATATTCAATGAGATTTTAGGTGACACAAATCCAATGTGAAATAAACGATTTTGTAAGAAGAGATTTACTAAGCATTTTATGGTAATTCTACTTTAATGGTATTAAATAGATCAATTCATTCCAAATATATAGCTATAATTACTTAATTTAAATGTGCAACTATGATTTTATCGTCAGACTCTTTGGCATTATGGTTATATAAGGTCACTCTGCCTGGATTCTGACTTATCTTCTTGTCTTTCATCAAATCTGGGCTTTGACCTTTTGGCCCTAAAAGGTTCCAACATGAGCTACACGACCTTCAAGATGGCTATATAACACTCCATTGCATTCTTTTGATCTATCGTCCTTCCTATACAAGCATTATGTGTCAAATATTGCATCTCCAACTTGTAGGTTAGATCAATAGTGCTATTCTCAAAGAGTTTAGCTGTAGCCCCCCAACAATTACGTGGTAGGAAGAAGGCAATTTATAACAATATAATCTACCATTATTTGTTAGGTATTTCCCTTTTGGGTTAAACCCTGGAGACAGGTTTATCATCCCTTTAGGATATGTGTTGTTTCCTATAAAACCTGCAATGGGATATGGTGCTCGAAACGTCTTTATCCTACAGGTCAAACTTGGTAAAATAGTCATTACATATGCCATACATGGAACTTCTAGTATCTAGTAAGTATCCTAGTAATCTCATAGTTAGCTATTATCAATTTGATAACCATAAGGTTATCGTAAGGCTAGGATATAGGTCTTGTTCCTTCAAGAACCATTTTAGAAAGAGAGTTCTTAATTACATAGTTGACTCCTAGGGTTGCCTGATCCAGAGCTCTCATATGACTCTTTAAGACCCTATTTGACAATCCCGTCAAGGATGGCCCCCCAAAGTTAACTTGTATCGTGGCTTTAAGAGGTGTGTCTTGAGAATCTTCTTCTTCTGAACTCATTTCATCTAGATGATTCCTCTTCCTCTTAGGCAATTCATGAGATACTTATCCAGCTTTCCCTTTGTATCTAGATCACTAAATACTTTGTTCAGATCCCAACAGTATTCTATGTCATGCTAATAGTATGTAAAACAAGTGCCACTTATTCTTGTTCTTGTTTTTTCGTCTTCTGGCTTGAAAGGTTTAGGATCATCCATGGGTACACAAAACTTAATTTCTATCAGGATCTCACTTCTAGAGGTGTTTAACAGATTATGTATTAAAAGTCCTTTCCGTCTTTTCTTTTTAGTTTTGTTTAGCCTACCTTTTGTTGTCAACCTTAACTACCTTGTTTGAAGTTATTATTCCTTTTATGATGGCCTCCAACTGTATATACCTTTCAATCATCTTCAAGGCCTGCTCTATGGTGGTTGGTTGTTCTATGATGAACTTTTCAGACAAGCCTTTATGTCTAACTTCATTAGTGAAGGAGGCTAAGTCCGGATCTCACTTAAGGTCTTCTACAAAGAGTGCGTCATGAGTGAACCTCATTGCATACTCTGGCAGTGATTCTTGATCTTTCTATGTCAACTTCATTAGTTTTGCCGTTGATTTTTGGAGTTCTTCAACTTCTAACAAATTGGCTTCTAAAGCTAGTGGAGAGATCTTTCACAAAATTGAATAGATCTCAAGGGCAGCCTGTTGAACTAGGCTTATGCTACCCTTTTAGGGTAGTAAGGAAGTATCTGAATATAATAACTTCTGAAGGAGATGGTTGTAGATAGATCGGAGTATAAGCATGAAAGTGCTCCTGAAGGTATGGACTTCCATCATATTCCCCTATTTTAATCACCTAAATGCTCTGTAGGAGTTCAGCATCCTGTACCTAGGCATCAAAGGGTGCTTTGATTTAAGTAAGACCCACCATTGGAGTGCCTTGCTTTTAGGTCTTCTTAACATTCTCTGTTGAACATTGTTGGGATGATGCAACTTTGACAGAGCTAGAGCTCTGTTGCTAATAATCTTCTTTGTCCTCTTGATGAGAGCTATCTTGACTAAGCCTCTTCTGCATGGATTTTTCCTCCTTAGTCCTTCTTGACCTAGCCACTTCTTCACTTCTGCACCTTCCCCAAGAATCCTACTCACACAATCTTTATCTTCTTGATCATCAAGGGAAAGCTCCTTACGTGTCTTGAAAATCCATATCCAATCTTTTACAAACGATCTCATAGGGGCTTCCTAGCTTAACTTTTTAAGAGAAGCCAAGAAAGCGTCCAACTTCTTCATCACAAGGGATATGGCTTCATTAACACTTAGGGTGATCAACTCTTCCATTATCTTTGGAACATTATCTTCCCAGTCCAAGGCATGAGTGTGCATAGGAGATTGATGCCCTCAAGGGAGAGTTGCTCATTCTTGATTTGGGGCATCCTCCATGATAAAGTTTCCTCAGTAAGACGTGCCTATGTTGGAATCCTGGTTCTTAGGGTCCTAATTCTTAGGGGCACTAGCATCCCTTTCCTTATTACCATCTTTGGGTTGCAGCTTGCTCAACTCTAAGTCCCTACACGCAATGCCAAATGTTTCAGCATTGAGTAGATTTTTTGGACTTCGTTTGGAAACGTGTGGATCTTGTGTCTTCATCCAATAATTACTTGCGAAATAACTCCTGAAAGATGGGGTTTCTGCTCTTCAATAGCGTAAAATCAAAAAAGGATATCAAGAAGTAGGTGGTAAGTTGCTTGTAAAAGTCTAATTGACCTATCTCTTGAGCTTTGCCATTTATGTATAAGAGTTTAGGACATTTAGGACATTTCCCTCAGAGGAATTTAACTAGGGTTCCATATCATTTTACATATACACTATTATCCTAATATTAGTCAAACTCAAATATCTGTATGTCTTCTTTATTGGGTTAGGAGATATTGGCTAGTCTTTACACCATTTAATAGTCATGCACCTAAATAATCAAGGCTTCGGTGGACTCGATTGTATTAAGCTTTTACTTGAGCTATGGCCGGATACCCAATCCTGACTGCCTACCTTAGTCAGTCAATCTCTTCCTTGGGCTTCTAATGAGTTTTTGACTCAATGCCTCTTAGACCTTTTATCTATCCGAATCACTTTCTAAAGACACCATTCAAAAAGTTCATCTCCTTACTTTTCATGGGATAACATTTAGGAGCTTATGGGTGAATATTTAATAAGACTTCAAGGATGCCTAATAAGTGCATATTGATAACATTGAGCAATATATACCACGAGATCACTTTTAAAAATCCTGGTGGCTAATTATTTATTTCAGAAGTTTTATTTGGGGAATAAAACTCAAATCAAATGATTCATCCTCACATAAACAAAATTCACTCTAGGGAGATTAATCTTAGAAAAAGCGTTGAGTCAAAGTCACTCCAAAGTTCTGAAGGTAGTCATCCAAATGACTTATTTTAGCATCTTTTAGGTAATAAAATCTAAGAATTAGAGCTGACCATTTAAATATTACAAGATAATTGATAAGTGAGAATGCAATGATATTGAGTAATATATACAAAGGTTACTTTTGGAGTATTTATTAAGAGTGACTTTTAAATAAAGTAGTACTTAAAAGTCACCTTATACCTGATGCTTATTTAAAATTCACTCTTTAAGATATTCATTCTTTAATCTCTTCTGGTTGGTATACCCTCCCTGGTTAGTTCTTTAGATACTACGTAAAAAGTGAGTTCATGAACTTGAATACCATCATATTTTCTAGATTTTTTCATTCTACCACCACATTTTCTTTGTGTTCCATGATATCACTATGTTTTAATTTTTGGTGCAAAATGTCACTAGGTGACTTGCTAACCTATTATAGCCGGTAGATCTAAATTTTACTTTAGCTTTTTTGATAAATAATGTTGTAAATTGAAAAAGCCTTGTACAACTCTAAAAAATTTGGAAAAAAAATGCTGAAATTAGGAAAGAATTACTTATAAACATCAGCAAATATTTATTTTTTCTACTTAATAACAATTAACAATAATAATAATAATAATAATTATTATTATTATTATTATTATAATGATTATAATAATAGTAGTAGTAATATCTTTTTCAAAAAAATAGTTTTTTTTAATTAAAAAAAAAAACAATTCCACCATCACCACTCCAAGCCATCCAAAAGCCTATCCTTCCCCCTCTTAAGCAGCGCACCCCCACCAAAGAATAGGCTAATCTCCGGCAACCTTAGATCTGAAATGCCAGCCATCAGGACAACCACTGGGCACTAACCTAGTTGTCCCTTCCTACTCCATTTGGGTTTCTCTCTCCCTCTAACACGTGCTTCGACTGCCATGTTCCCCCACCACGGCAACAGCCACAAAGCCCATCTCTGCCACCTTGACGATGGAGGCAGAGAATTGTTTGTCGGCGGGATTCACTTACATGGGCCAAAATTTCGTCAATTTGAGCCTGAACAACCCATAATCCGCCTTCATCGACTGCAACAATGAACATTCCAGCGAGTTTCTATCGACTTCATCTGATAGCCGACAAATCTAGCTAGATAGTGACGATTACTTCGATGATCTAATCAATCAATTAGTCTCTAACCGAAATTCCCTTCAATCGAAGAATAGACGCAAGTTGCCATGGACGCCTCCTCTCCAAAGTTGAAGGTTTGGATGGCAGAGATGATGATGATTATGCTTGGTTATTTGGCCATCAGGGCAGCGTGCATCTTGGTGGTGGTAATGCTAATGGTGCATTGAGGATGCGGCGATGAGCCTGGGATTGGGAGAAAATTGAAGAAAATTTTTTAGGTGATTATTATTATTATTATTATTATTATTATTATTATAATATTATTAAGTACTAAATATTTTTCTGATGTTAATAAGTTTTCTTTCCCTCAGTCTACACATTGTTTTCAATTTTTAATAAGAATTTGTCACTTTTAAAACATTTTTACCCAAAAAATGAACTAAACTTTTAAATTTACCTACTAAAATAAGTTAATAGGTCACTTAGTAGCAAATTGAGCAAAAGATTAAAACATAGTGACATGTTGGAACAAAAAATAAACAGTGGTAGATTGGAAAAAAATTTGAAAACATAGTGCCATTAGAGGTTAGGAACTCCGTAAAACGGAAAGGCCACAAAGCGGATGGATCAATAAAATTAAAAACTGAAATGCCGAGCAATAGGACGAAACTGCGAACCTCCAAACTTTCACATTTGCTGCACACCACCAAGCCAACCCTTTACTTGAAAATGTAACATTTCGAAGTTGTTTGTACAAGTTGACTTATCAAAGTGAATTCATAGCACAGCGCTTACCTGCCCTGGGTAGGGATGGCAAAAAGTTGAAGAATTCCCATCCCCGCCGGGGCCCCGCCCCGAAGCGGGGAAAAATCCCCGGCCCCAACAGGGAGGGGGACGAGGATGGGGGAGGACATTAATCCCCGTGCGGGGACGGGGATGGGGACGGGGACATAATCATCCCCGTCCCCATTTTTAATTAAAATAACATAAATAACCATAATTAACAAACAAAATTTCAAAGAATTTAATTAGCTCAACAATTATAAATTACTTACACCTATAACTCAATCTCAAGTGCCTCTCAAAATTATACTTATATTTCAGTAAAACTGACCCTAGAAACAATGTGGGACGGGAGATATTAAAAAAAAAAAAATTTCAGAAGTCCCACATCGCCCATGATCACTCCATTGGCATTCTAAGATTCCTATATAAATGCCTCAAAGCAAACCTTACGTTCACTAACCGGGCCTTACGTGTAAGTATAGGCTGTAAACAGGGATTTTAGTACCATAATTCGCTAATTAATGTTATTTTGTAGCATATTTAACATAAGTAACATAAGAATATCATAATTAACAAAAAAAATCAATAATATATATATAATTAACATAATAATTAATATATGCGTGACAAAAAAAAACTCACATTATTAACATAATAAGTAACATAAAAATATCATAATTAAC
>NCQV01090735.1:1203-16048 GCA_002740545.1 Lophocereus schottii | reverse complement strand
TGATTAGCAATAGTAAGGTCTTAATACAACACTTTTTGACAGTTATAATTAAAATGGAAAACATTATTCCATCCTTGATTTGTGCAGCTATGCAAGATTGTGAATCCTCTGCTGGTGTCTATTGCCAAGTGGCAGTTTCTCCTTAAATTACACTTTTAAATAAAATATAGTAGAATTTAAGTTCTCAAATTAGGGATAATTTGTAGTAACTTAAAACATTAAAAACTAAAATACAATAATGCGATGCAAATGCTTTTCAAATCTGTGAGAACATTGCATCGTGATTTTGTAATAAATAATGTAGAAAACCAATCTATATACGTTCTAAGTTACAAAGTTGAATTAGAATCTTTTAAAATTAGGAAGAACCATAGAACAACAAAACCCATTGTTAGATAATACCTGAGAGAGAGAGAGAGAGAGAGAGAGAGAGAGGGAGGGGTGTGAGGGAATTTGCTGAAGCATCTAAAGCAGGAAGGTTAGGGCATTAGAGATAATATGGAAGATAAGCCCACCATGAATGGAGGAAGAAGCAACCACGATTTCCATGACAATTTGTTGGTGAGGTCTTGGCATGCTCAGAGAGACAACAAGTGCAGGTGAAGGGGTGGAAGTAGCTGGCTAGAGTTACAGGTGCCGAATGGTGAGAAATGCAGGTCTTACGTCGACGTACATAGCCAACTGAAAAAACTACTAGTAGTGTTCGGGGGGTGGGGCTTAGTAATCATCTTCCTTAGTTGGTACCCGTTTTTAATTTATTTAAATTTTTTTCTTGAAAGAATATAAAACTTTTGGATGCAAACATAACATACTATAGACTATTGTTTTACGTTTTTAAAAAAATTTGTTCATTTTGGAGCATACAATTTTCATTGTAATAAAACTAATTACAATTGATGAATGAGATTCAATGACACTACAAATATGATCTACATTGTGGCAGTTATAGTAATTTTTGTGATTGTCATTTATTGAACATCACCTTACCCGTAGCTTTGTCCAAAAATTCCTTTGATGGGCTCCATTGCCAAAGAATAGCCAACTTTACTTCCCCTTTTCACATAAAAGCACTTCATAAACTTCCCCCCAGCCCCTTCATCTTCTTCCTTCCCTATTGTAACCGAACCCCGCTTCATTTACCCCTGCCATTTGTTCTGATGAATAATCACCATCATCAATTCAGCTATTTCACTTTCATCATTCATCTTTAATCTGGGCAGTTAGGTTTTATTTCAAGCTTCAGCAATTCAAAGATTAGTGGAGGAGTTCAATTTGACTATAAAAGGCAGAACAAATTCCATGGAAGTAGGAATTAAGGGGTACATGAAAGTACATTAGAGCTCTTTATTTTCATTCTCTCTTCATTTTCATTCTTTAGTTTTTGATTCAGTCACTAGTTTCACAAATTTGGTGTTATTGAAATTGGGTGTGTTGAATTCAAGTTGAACCATAGATATTTGGCTGCGAATAGTATTCAATTTGGGTTCAAATTTGGGGTGTTTCGTCAAATTTGAATCTGTTTCTGCTCCATGTTGACTCTGCACACCGCTGCCATGACTTCGTTTCTTTGAGCATCTAGGTTTTCCAAATGGTGTTTTCCTACCTATGCTAATGTAGTTTCCTCGTCACTCTCCACTTTGATTTATTAAATATTCTAATCTTGTTGCCCTTCCTTGCTTATACATGGTTACCTCTTAACGTTATTAATTGTGTTGTTTACGCTAAATTTGTCACATCAGACCCTTGGTACTACTCCTAAGTTCATCTATTTCATGCTGGTTTGTTGTTAGTTATGGACTTTAATTTAATGACTACTTCTTTATGATTGGTAGTTATAATTTTAACAATTAATTATAGTTTTTATTTACTGTTCTATAGTTATTTAACTAATTGCTAGATGCTGACTTTTAGGTTATTTGTGGGTTTTGTGTGTTACTATTTGGCCACTTTGGATTTTTTCCCCTTGTTATGAGTTGATTGTCAATGTTGGTTTAGCCACATAATGAACCTAATTTTATCCTCATCTCTGTGGATCGATACCCTCAGGTACTACGACAGTAAAGTTGTTCGCTTATAGAAAAACCACAACTTGATTATGCATCCGTGGCCATCTGATTTACTAATTGGCTTCGATGTACTTTGACTCATACAAAACTAAAGACAACGTTTGAAAAGTTGCTTATAGATTAGATCTTCTGCTAGAATTAAGAATCCTTTATACAATGAACATCTCTTAAGTCAAGAGATGCCATGGCAACCCCAAGGTACTGGCCATCATGATGATCTACACTTTGATAATGCTATCTTTGTTGAAACTTTAGCCATCATTGATGAAACACTTGCAAAAAGAAGGGATTAAGGTGCAGTTCAATTTCTTATCAAATGGGAAGGGTAAAAGAATGTTAGACGCCACACGGGAGTCTTATGAGGGCATCACCAGTAGGTCTCCTATTCAAGACCCTGGGGTCATCCCCTTAAAGTAAGGGGATTGATGTGAACCTCTAACATAGAGAAATTAAGGGACCCCTGCAACAAGTAAACAAGAATCAGAGCATACAGTCTTTTCCATCAATGACATAAGTTTTGCTAATATAATCCATGGGAATATCTTTAAAGTGATGACAATTGATGTTACTAGAGTTATGCTCCATACAGTTCTGTACAATTCAAAATTTTGTACTTTAATTTCCTTTGAAGTCTTTTTGAGAAGAAATTGATGCCAGGAGAGGTATGTTGAGTAATACAAAAAATATTCTCATTTTGTATCTCTTTCTCATTATAAGTCTTTAGAGCATCTATGTCCGTCTCCCCTTATTCTCACCCATCAGGGGTTTCTAGGAGCTCCCGCGAATCCATTGTTTTGAAATTCCATTGCTTTTAACTTGATTTTATTTTTATCACACCAACTATTGAATTTTGCACAACAATTGAATGCAATGTGGTGATAATGTGCTAAAAAGTCTTAATATTATTACACTAATTGTTAGTTTATGAATCTATGTATCTAGCTCCCCATGAAACCTATTTTTCCCATCTTAGTCCATGGTAGATATTTGTTGGTTGTTTCGTTGGTGTTGGAACCTTGGTTCCTGGAACAGAGACATTATGAAGCTTTGATAGAGGGTGAGATGCCCCATTTTTGTGCAAAATCATTCCTAAATTTTTGATAACCAAAAATGTTTTTATTATTTGTAGTGTTTTACACGACATTCGAGTACATGATCCATGTAACACTAGAGACTTCCTTTGATGTCTCATATAGGAACTATCTTTTGTGCGACTTTGACTTTGGATCTAGACATCACATACTATAGACTGTTCTTTTGTTTTTCTAAAAATTTGGTTCATTTTGGAGCATATACTTACGATTACAATAAAACTAATTAAAATTGATGAATGAGATCACACTATGAATATGATTTACATTGCAGGAGTTACAGTAACTCTTGTGATTGTCATTTATTGAATGTCACCTTACTTGTAGCTTTGTGCAAAAATTACCTTGAGGAGCTCCATTGCCTAAGAAGAGCCAACCTTCCTCCCCCTCTTTTATATAAATGCACTTCATATACCTTTCCCCTTGCTCCTTTATCTTCTTCTTTCGTCATTATAACTGAACACCCTGCCCCATTTACCCATGCCATTCATTCTGATAAATAATTATAATCATCAATTTGGCTATTTTATTTTCATCATTTATCATTAATTTGTTATTTAGCGTTTATTGTAGACTTCAGCAATTATAACATTAATGGAGGAGTTCAATCCGACTATAAATGGGCATAACAAATTCCATGGAAGCAGGAACTAAGGAGTAGGTAAAAGTAGATTGGAGCTCTTTATTTTCATTGTCTTCTTCTTCATTTTTGTTTTTTCAGTTTTTGATTCAGTCGCTGGTTTCATAAATTGAGTATTGTTGAATTTGGTTATGCTGAATTCAAGCTGTACTTTTGATATTTGGCTGGGAATATTATTCAATTTAGGTTTGAATTTGGGGTGTTTTGTTAAATTTGACTCTATTTCTTCTCTGTGTTGATTCTGCATATTGCTGCTGTGATTCTACATATTGCTGTTGTGACTTTGTTTCTTCAAGCATATGGGTTTTCAAAATGGTGTTTCCCTACCTGTTCTAATGTAGTTTCTTCTTCTCTCTCCACTTTGGTTTATTAAATATTCCAATCTTATTGTCGCTTCCCTGCTTATTCATGGTTACTTTCAACTTTAATAATTATGTTATTTATGCTAAAATTGTTGAGTAAGACACCTTGGCACTGCTTCTCAGTTCATCTAGCTCATGGTGGTTTGTTGTTAGTTATGGACTTCAATTTAATGACCACTTATTTATTGATGTACCTCTCAAGGGTTATGCTTAACTCAATTCAAGAGTGAAAGCTAACACCCAGAAAGATTACAATGAAGGAAGAAGGATAGAAACCAAATCAATCCTTGAATACAAATTTCACCACCAACGATTAATCTAGTGAAACCAAACTCTCACTTAGGTACAGATTTCACACTAACCTTGAGTTTAGGACCCTTAAGCTTAATTAGGAGACAGATTGCCTTACTCATTAGATAATCATTAGGAGAATACTTAATGGTTAGGAAACTTCCTAAGTATGCTATCTTATCTAAATTACATAGTTTGTTGCTAAACTATGCTAAAACATAAACAGAAGCTTAATTACATGCCAAAATAGTTATCTAGGATTCTTCCTTAACTTTCCTAGACTGCTTGGTCAGGTTTTCCTCCCTCGGAAGGATTTCATTCACAGCTGCCACATCAAAAGATCATAACTTGTACATGTCCGCCACTTCATGTCATAGTTTCTGAGTAATAGCTTGCCAAATGGCTTCTTTTCCTTACTCCACATGGTTGTTTCTTCATGGATTAGTCACATGGTGACTAAGCACTAGTAGACAGCCAAGCATCCACTCACCCTGGTGGAGGAAAACCCACTTAAGAGGGAAAAACCTCTTAGGTTAAGAAAACGACTGCAGGGTGGAGTGCAGACTGGCTGCTTTGTAGCTATTGGGCCACTGCATTTTGATGACTAATTTAGGATTTTCATTCATGGGGGAAACCTCAAGATGTCTAGAAACCCCTTTTGAAAATCACGAGTTGGACATCATTAAGGACCTTAATTAGCTAGATCTTTCCAACCGTGCAGTTTCAGGTGCCTATTGGGCAGCTTGACAAAATCAGCTAAACTGGACCCTTAACATGCTCTTCTTGGTTTGTACTTAACATCATGAATAAACTAGACATGCTAAATGAACTAACAGAAAAAGAATTACATGATTTGGATGTTATTTGAACTATCAAATAACAAAAACAAGATCGGGTACAATAGAAGGGTGTAACCTAGGTACCATCACTTTATCGGCTTGTAAAATAGAGCTTGTTTCTTAGACTTGGATGCTTGGAACTGGATTACTTGACTTGGGGGAATTATTTGGGACATTTCTGACCAATTTACATCATCCTCCCCTTGTTTGAAATGATTTGGCCTCAAATTGTATAGGTAATCATCTTCTTCGTAAGGACTAAAATCGGCTATGTCAAACGTAGCTGAAACTCCATAGTCGCTAGGAAGATCTACCTTGTAGGCATTGTCATTGAGACATTCAAGGATCTCAAGTGGACCATTTTCTCTTAGCATTAACTTATTTTTGCACCTTGCTGGAAACACTCTTGTATGAGATGTATCCATACTAAATCTCTTGGCTGAAACATCTTCTGTTTCTTCTTCCTATTTGCATGAGCAGAATAAAATAAGTTAGACTGTTCAATTTTACCTTTACCTGATTCGTGTACTTTCTAAATTTCCCTGACTCTTTGATCTACATCTGCACTTGGTTTCTGATC
Organism: Lophocereus schottii; assembly: GCA_002740545.1. Lineage (NCBI taxonomy): Eukaryota > Viridiplantae > Streptophyta > Magnoliopsida > Caryophyllales > Cactaceae > Lophocereus > Lophocereus schottii. The sequence continues at coordinate 10,179 of NCQV01090735.1, read as the reverse complement.
CAGGGGGCATGGTGTCAAATCTAAGGGAGGTATAGGGTCAATCCCATACACTACCTTAAACGGTGACACTCTTGTTGCTCTGCTAGGGGCTCTGTTAGAAACAAACTTTGCATGGGGTAATAGTAGGTCCTAAGCTTTCTTTGACTAGTGTGAAATCAAAGCCCTGAGGAGTGTTCCCAGGGTTCAATTTGTAACTTCAGTCTGATCATCAGTCTGGGGATGACAGGTAGTGCTGTACTTGAGTTTTGTCCCCAGTTTCTTCCTTAAAGTGACCCAAAAATGACTTAAAAATGTAGTATCCTGATCTTAAATAATGGATCATGGAATACCATATAATCTAGCCACTTCGTTGAAATACAAATCTGTAACATTGGTAGCATCACTTGTCTTGTTGCAGGGTATAAAATGGGCCATCTTTGAAAACCGATTTACCACTATAAATATGGAATCTTTTCCCCTCTGAGTTCCAGGCAAACCTAGAATTAAATCCATGCTCACGTCGACCCAATGTTGGGTAGGTGCTGGTAACGGCGTATATAGCCCTTACGACAATGAATTTTGGCCACTTGATATGTTGCATACCGTTTCAGAATCTCTAGGACATCCTTATGCATCCCGAGCCAATAAGAATGTTTTCTTAAAATGATAAGAGTTTTAGTCTCACCATAATGACCCGCTAACGAACCTCCATGGACTTCTCAAATCAGACGCTCCTAGGTACAACATTTAGGCACACACAAACATGTAACCTTAAACAGAAATCCTTCTTGAATCAAATAGTGATCTTTGGGGTGCCATTAACACGCACCATAGAGCTCCCCAAATTCTTCATCTCCAACGTATGATTATTTTAAATACTCAAAACCCAGAATGCAGGCATCTAACTAGAACAATAACAGATATCTCTTGGTTAAGGCATCAGCGCCTTTATTCAGCTTCCTTGATTTATGCTGTCTAGTAAAATGAAATGATTAGAGAAACTCGACCCACTTTGCATGCTCAGAGTTTAATTTATGTTGGCCTTGAATATACTTCGAAGCCTCGTGATTAGAATGTAAAATAAACTGGCTGCCCATAAGATAATGACTCTAGTGCTCTAAACATCGAACTATAGCATAGAATTTTTTATCATTAGTGGAGTATATATTTTTCCCTTGAGTCACACAGTTTCTCAATGAAGAAGGCTAATGGTTTACCGTCTTGAGTAAGAACACCTCCAATACCAATGCCAGATGCATCGCATTCCACCTCGAATACTTTATCAAGACAGGGAAGAGCTAACACTGGTGCTTGCGTTAGCTTAGCCTTCACTTCTTCAAAGGTCATTTATGCCTTAGGGGCCCATCTAAAAGATGTGCCATTAAGCACTTGGTCATTGCTGCAGTAATAGTGTTGTAATTCCGAATAAATCACCGGTAGAATGAAGCAAGTCTGTGAAAGCTACGGACGTCATATATGCTCTGTGGCGTAGAGCAACTCTAAATAACCTTAATCTTAGCTTCATCAGCTTCAATACCTTCAGCAGTTACGATACATCCCAAAAACATGACCTTAGAAGTGAAAAAGGAACATTTTTTGAAATTCCCGTATAACTTTTAATGTTCCAGCACCTTCATAATCTCAGTGAAATGATTTTGGTGCTCTCGTTTATCTTTGCTAAAGATCAATATGTCATCAAAATAAACGACAATGAACTTGCTAATATAAGGTTTGAATACTTGATTTATTAACCTCATAAAGGTGCACGAAGTGTTTGATAAACCGAACGGCATAACGAACCATTCGAATAAACCACCCTTTGTTTTGAAAGCAGTTTTCCACTTGTCACCTTCTCTGATTCAAATATAATAATAACCACTTCACAAATCAATCTTCGAATGTACCTTCAAACCATGTAACTCATCAAGCATATCCTTGAGCCTCGGTATTGGATACTGGTATTTGATAGTGATTTTGTTTGTAGCTCAACTATCGGCACACATACGTATATTCTTGTGCTTCTTAGTACTAGAAGTGTAGGAACAGTGCATGGACTAAGGGATTCCCGAACCAATCCTTTAGCCATTAATTCTTCCACTTGCTTCTGAATCTAAATAATATCTTTTGCATTCATTCGATATGCTGGTTTATTTGGAAGAATTGAACCAGGAATAAGGTTGATATGGTGCTGGATATCCTATTTTAGGGATAATCCAGAGGGTATCTCTTCAAGAAATACATGACCAAATTGTTTTAGTAATGACTTAGTAATTGGATGATCAGATGAGGGGGATTCGGATTCCTCCTGTGAAGCTAAAATCCATTCTTTGAAAGCTCAGAACTCATGATACGAAGCTTTCAACAAGGGCTCACTACATGTAAACAACATATCCGATCTCTCAGGTTATGCTTGTGGTTTGTGTTGGGAAACTTAGGATGGGGATAAGGACATCAAGGTGATCTTCTTTCCTCCTTCAAAGAAGGAATAGGTATTCCGAAATCCATTGTGCATCACTTTATGATCATACATCCATCGGCACCCTAAAGGAATATGGCACGCATCCATTCGAATCACATCGTACCATAACTCATCTCGATAATTCGTCCTGATTGATAATGAAATCAAACACCAGGAATTAACTTGAATCCCTTTACTCTGATTAAGCTGCTGAATATTGTACGGATGGGCATGTGCTGTGGCCTGGAGGCCTAACTTATTAATCATGCTCAATGATACAACAGTAGCACAACTGCCTCCATCAATTATCAATGAGCATACTTTGCCTTCAACAGTGCAACCGGAATGAAAAATGTTTTCTCATTTTTCATCCTTAATTCCACGTAGGTTGCTTAGTCACCTTCAAATTACTTATATCTCACCTTCATCTGCAGCTTCAACTACTTCCTCCTATTCGTCCTCTTGCTCTTCTTCTTCGTTCTCTTTCTGTTCCTCCTCTTGATCTTCTTCTCTTATTGCATTCCATTCAGCAAGAGTAATAATTCTTCAATTTGGACAATCAGAAGTGATATGCCCAAGTCCTTGACACTTAAAACAGCGTCGATTACTCATTGGAAATGGAGTGCGGAATTCTGGACCAAACTGAGGCCGTGGTGGGGGGTACAGTGGCCATACTGGAGGTTAGGTTCGTTGAGGAGTTTGGGTTCTTTGTGGCTGTAACACCCGCATTCTTTATTTTTCATTAAGCTGAGTGTGTTGCCTTTTTACATTATAAAATTGTATTTTTAATAAGTATATGAGTTCAATTATTATTGATGTGCTTAGGTAGAGAAATAATTTTATTAAAAAGAATATTAATGTTGCTAATATTATTGTTATTATTAGTTTTGAAAATTCTTCAATGATTTTTACTAAGCGTTAGTAAGGATTATTAACGGGTACTAAATCGAGCAGGAACCCGAGTACGATTAGCTTGTTAGCCTTCCAATTAGTTTCGAGGCTTAATAAATCGAAGGTTGATGTATTTGGGAATGAATAATCAATGAAGGGTGTTATTATCGAGTTGGGTTTAGCATAAGACGTATGAGATTGGACTAGCTATTTTAGTTGACTGAGCAATTAACCAATAAACAAAAAAAAAGAGTGGGACATCAAAAAGGGGCGAAGCCCCCTTTCTTCAGCAAAACACGCACGACGGGGGGGATTCAGACCGCAGCCCCGTGACCCCCCAAATGAAGAGAGAGAAGAGAGAGTGAGGGTGAGACCGAGAAGAGAGAGAGAGAGGCGATGGATGAGTAGGTGGTGGTCGGCCGGGCGGCGACCACTATTGCGCCTAGTGGCCCGGTTCGTGCTGCATCACAACAGAAGAGAGAGGGATCGAGCAAAGTTTGAGCGAGAAAAAGGGGGTCGTCACCGCCGGTTGCCACCACAAGGAGACGCTGATGAGGGCGAGCCGGGAAGGAGGACGGTGGCCTTCCATTGGTTGCCGGCGAAGAGGAAAAGAGGATGTCGAGTGAGACAATAAAGTTGAGGTTTTGAAACCCTAGCCACCACAGAACCACCACTTCGACCACCATCGAGGTCGTCTAACCTGACTTGGATAGCCAAGGGGGAGGACTGAGAGCAGGAGGATAGCACATGCAAACTGACCAGTAGTAAGGCTCGGGACATTAACAAGTGGGATAATAGGGGTCTTGGGATTCGGCTTCAAATTTGACCAATTAGCCCGGGAGTTGGGTCTTCTAGCTTAGAGTCCAGCTGGGTATTTCTCGCCTCCTAAGTATTAGTAATTTCAAAAATGTTTTAGCCCTTAAGTTGTAATGCATATCAATTTAGGATTAGGTAAATTAATTGAGATTATGCATGTTCTATTTCAGCTGGATTTAGTTTAAATTGATGTATGTTAAGTTTAGTTAGTTGACGCCTGAAAGTGACCTTGAAATAACCTAACAATGTCTTGAAGCAATATATTTTAGTTTAGTTAATTAATGCCTGAAAATGGCTTCGAAACAATATATGTTAGTTTAGTTAATCTATGCTTATAAGTGGCTTTGAAATAACCTAAGAATGCTTCGAATTGATGCCCATTAAATTAACTAATTCATTATTGAAAGTAGCTTTGAAACAACCTCAGAATGCTTCAAATCAATGCATGTCAAGTTAGTTGATTCAAGTTTGAGAATGGCCTTTGAAATGACATATAAATGCCTTTTCATGGTTGTAACCAATAATCGCCATAACTATTAGCAATCGATGGCCTATTTTAACTATATGAATATAGTTTTGGGAGTGAACCCGCTAGAATGGAGGAATCCCTAAAGAATTTAAATAAAAAAGATTGCGCTGTATGAAAAATGATTTCGTTTTGAGAGGCAACAAACTGTTATAGCCATACGCTTTAAATTGGCTAATATATTGTGCTTAGGGACAATAAGATGGGAGCAAACCCGCTTGAACGGGGGAATCCCTAGCCTAGAGAGTAATTCCAGTAGTGGGAAGCCCTAGAGACCCTGACAAGGGTTAAGATCAAAAAGTTAGTTGCCATCTCGAGAGTAAGAGCTTAGCTTGAGCGATAGTCTATCTAGGGGTTGAGAATAGATCTTACCTAACCAGCACATTCTGATGATCTTATACCCGGAGTATTTTCCTAATAAGTAAGAAAAACAGTCGGCGTTTTTCCTTTTTAAGTATTTTAGAAAGAAAGTTTTTTTTAAGGATCATTAATTGGCCAATTTGAAAGAGATTCTTTTAAGAATTTGAGCCTCAAAGAGGCTAAGAAAAGAGTTTTATGAGCCTCGAGAGCCTAAGAAAAGAGCTTTTATGAGCCTAAACAGGCTAAGTAAAGTGTTTTCAGAAAAGAAAGAAGGATTTTTGTTAATATTATGTGATTAAGATTCTAAGTGCAGTATAAATAAAATTTTATGTATAGCAGGGCCATATCCTTGTAATGCGTCGAGCATATGAGTTTGACTGTGCATGTTAAGCTAAAGAAAGCTCCTTGCATAATCTGTACTTCATGTGTTTAAGCATCACGTATGAGTGAATTAGATAGATGCAGTATAAATCACGAATTATATCACATAACCTATGAAAGGAAGTTGCGTGCTTAGCCTTATTGCCTGGTTATGCATTTGAGTACTTGTTGGTTAAGGAATTTAGTCATTCAGGGACCTGGAAGTAATATCGATATGATAAGTGAATGCCTAGGATTGTACTATGCTTAAATGAGGTAAATAGGTACAAATAGTAACTTTGATATAATAAACGAATGCCTTAATTCATATTATGCTCAGTTGGTTTAATTAGGCTTGAATAGTAACTTTGATATGATGAACGAAACCCTTGATTTGATGTTTGCCTAATTGGTTAATGTATGCTTGATTAGTAATTTCGATGTAATGAGCGAACGCCTTGATTCATATGAGGCTTAGTTGGCTTAATTAGGCTTGAATAGTAACTTCGATACAATAAATGAAACCCTTGAATTGATGTTGCTTAACTAGTAATTTTATGCCTGAATAGTAATTTAAAAAGACATGGGTATGACATGCTTAATTCCTAAATGTAAGTCTTGAATGTATTCGAGTTTCCTACCTTATTAGTTTAATACGGTTCATTAAGTGCCTGTTTCAAGTTGATGCAATATAGATATATATGTGTATGTGTTTATATATGTTATAATGCACTGCTGGATGGTGCTGCTTGCCCTAGTAAGTGCATAAACCCCATTACATGTCTCTTTATAAGCTTGCATGATAATATGTTATGATTACTAAATTGAAAACCGAGATAGTGGTTAGATGGTTTGAGGTAGAACTACGAGTGTTTTGAGGTTCTTTGTGGTACAGTGTTTATGAGGCGAGAGCCTGGGTTGTGAATTAACCGCAATCATGTGGATTGCGAGGACGTGTGTGGCTCATTGTATTGTTGAAATGATTACGAAGTGCTTGAATGTAATACGTGCAAATCCCTCCCCTTTTATGTTGTTAAGATGCATTATGCGTGTGAAGGTGTTGTTTCGAAAAAGAATGTTTCTTGTGTTTCAAAACCATAATAGCCATGACTATTAGCAATCAATGGCCTATTTCAGCTATACGAAATTTATTTTGGGAGTGAACTCGCTTGACCGGGGGAATCCCTAAAGAATTTAATTGAAAAGAAAGTGTGATGTGTGAAAAAAAGATTTCGCTATGAGAGGCAGCAAAATTATTGGCCGTTATGGCCCATACACTTTCAATTGGCTAAGATAATGTGTTTCGGACAATATGTTATGAATGATTATGTTAACCTAGGGGATAAGTCCTGGTACTAGGAGACCCTAGTAGACCTTGACGAGGGTAATGGTTTGATATGTTATACGTGGCTGTCCCGGGAGTAATAGCTTAAGCATGAGCCTTAGGTCTCACTATGGGGTTGAGAATAGATCTCACCCAATCAGCACCTTATAATGATCTTATGCAAGATGTATTTTCCTAATAGGCATAAAAAAGTAGTTGGCATTTTGCCCTTTTCAGTATCTTAGAATAAAGAAAGTTTCAAGGGCCATTAAGAGGCCAGTTGAATGAAATGTGAAAAGTTATAAGCTCATTATGTGACCAATATGAAAGAGATTTCCTTTAATGAAAATGAGCCTCAAGGAGGCTAAGAAAAGAGTTTTTATAGGCCTCAAGAGGCTAAGCAAAATATTTTCAAGAAAAGAAGAAAGTTTTCTATGCATGTTCTATGCTTGTCTTATGAATGAAATGTGAATGAGATTTCAAGTAAGGCTAAGTAAAGTGTTTTTACAAGAAGAAAGAAAGATGCTTGTGCATATCATATGAATGAGATCTAAGTAAAGTATGCTAATGAAAAAAAAATGCTATGTGAACATTCCAAGTATAATTTATGCATGAGATGCTAGGTAAGATACAATCATGAAAAAGAAAGCCTTATGATCATATTTCATGTATACTCTATGAATGAGATTTGAATGAGACTTGAAATTTGTGTGTGCCTTATGTATATCATATGAATGAAATGCCAAGAAAAGTATGACTATGAAAAGAGATAACCATATGTGCACATCTTATGAATGATGTTTTATGTATGGTTTGAATGGAATGCTAAATAGTTATGTTTATGAAAAAGAAAGTTTTTGTGCTTAGCCTTGTTGCTTGCTTATGTGAATTGAGTGCTTAGTTTTAAGAAGTTGGTTATTTAGGAGCCTCGAAATATGTTCGAGTGGTTAAAATGAACTTTATGTTTAGTGATCCTTCCATAAGGATTTTATGAATGCCTGATATGATAGTAAAGTATGAATATGTGATATATGACTATTAAAGATATTATTGCTTGTAAATATTTTGGTTTTAAGGGGGTTGGGGGACACTCACTGAGCGTGTGGTTGCTCATCCCACTACTCTTTCCCCTTTTTCCTCAGCTTTCCTTTGTGACAGGTGAAAGTCAAGCCACTTGTATGGAGTTGAAGTTTACCCCTGATTGAAAAAGAGTTACGTGTGCATATAGAAGTAGGTTCACGAGTTTAACGATGTAATGTAACGTATTCCTAGTTGGTAAACATATGTAAACCAAGTATTCTAATTCATGTAATGCATATGGTACGAAGGCTGCTCTGTATGGCCGTATGAGCTAACCATCCAATTAGTTATGTGCCTTCTTGGTTAAAGTTAGTTATGTTTTGGGATGTAAACCCCAATACTCTGGTTGTGTGAACCGTTGAGTTGTATCATTCATTTATTCTTTATTAATGAACTGTTCTATTTGGTGTACTCCAAGTGAGTGGCTCGTTGAGTTATGAACTCCGACATAGCGCCGTTGAGCTTCTTTTAAATGTTTTATACTTCCGTTGATTTGTAGCGGTTTATTGTAAGGCTTTTTGCCTAGAAACAGTCAGTTTTTAGGGAAAACTCTGTCCGTTTCACCCCTGAATTTAACTAAGAAGTTAAGAAAACATAATACTCCTAGCCCTAGGGGCTGGGGGTGTTATAGATAGAGGGTGAGATATGCTAGTTTTGTGCAAAAATTTCCCAAATTTTTGACAACCCAAAATGTTTTTATTATTTTAAGGTTTTTATGCAACATTTGAGTGCATGATGCCTGCAATAGTAGAGGCTTTCCTCAATGTCTCACCTAGGAACTACCTTTTATGTTACTTTAACTTTGATCCTCCCTTGAGTTCAAACCTTCATGTTGATACCCCCCTTTGTGTGACTTAGAGGGATAAGATGACTTCTCTTTACTTCCTTTTGCCTATGCATCTCCTATGAAAACTAGTATATACCGTTGAACTCTTTTGACTATTCTTTTCTTTTCTTTTGGCTATCCGTTAGTAAAGTGTAAGGAAATTAAGGACTATGAAAGTGATGTTTGTGTTTATGCTCATGGGTTTGACTAATGATATGAGTGTAACTTTGGTGATGAGTCTATTTTTAATTAGACTTATCATGTGCAGAGGTTGCAGGTCAGGTAACACTTTCTTATCTTTAGCTTTGATTAGGCATCATCCATCTCCCTTTCCTTCATCCTGATCCCCTTTTGTG